>PVLD010004120.1:0-33484 GCA_004027595.1 Dinomys branickii | reverse complement strand
CCATTGCCTCTTTTCCTGGCTGCGTCCTCTCCTCTCCAGACCTGGACCAGCTCTTGGAACTCTGCTCTCCCCTGGCCGAGTCGGGAGGCTTCCCTGAGTGTGGGTCTCTGAAGCTGAAGCTGTGATTGCTGGAGCGAGGGCTTGGGCCAAGAGTGTGTTTGAAGTAGTGGCTTCCTCTTTCTCCGTCTCTTCTCCCTCCGACTGTCCCACGGCAGCCCTCCGATCCATTCCTCCAGGAGAGGTTTTGCTTGGTCTTTCCTAGGGCTTCAGTTCCCATTTCAGATCTTTCTTGGGTTCAGGGTACACACCTCTCTCCTTTCTGTCTTCATATTGCTATATTCCATTGTCTGGGTGGTAATCCTCTGGGAGGTTCTCTCTCTGCTGCCTACCCAGTCGCCATCTTCCCGGAAGTCCTCACTATTGATTTTTGTGTGTTGATTTTATATCAAGGTATACTATTGAATTTGGTTATTAATTCTAAGAATCTTGGTGGAATTTTTGGGTTTTCTATGTACAGAGTTAGGTCTATTACAAATAACGGTGATTTCACTTCTTCCTTTCCTTTACATATTTCTTTTATTTATTTTTCTTGCTTCTTTGCTCTGGAGAATATTTGGAGTATCATAATGCATAGGAAGGGTGATAATGAACATCCTGGTTTTGTTTCTGATTTTAGAACAAAAGCTTTCAGCTTTTCTGCTTAATAGACTGTTGGCAGTAAATTTGTCATAAATTATTTTCATTACATTGAGAGACAGTCCTGTAACTATTTTCCTCAGTGTTTTTATCATGAATAGATGTTGATGTTGTCAAAGTCTTCTTCATCATTTATTGAGTTGATCATTGGATTTCTGTCCGAGCTTCTGTTTATGTGATGTATTACACTAAATGAAATGCAAATGTCTTTCCTGCCTTGGTTGAAGGCTATTTGGTCATCATATGTAATCTTTTTGATGATGTTTCATTCTGTCAGTATTTTCTTGAGGATTTTTGTATTTATGTTCATTAAATAAATTGGTCTGTTTTGTCTTTGTGGTTGAATCTTTACATGGTTTTGGAATTAGGGTAATATTAGCACCCAGGAATGATTTTGAGGACTCTCTTTTTCAATTTCATTAAGGAATTTGAGGAATATTGGAGTATATCTTTTCTATAGTTCTCATCAAATTCAACTGTGAATCCATTAAGCTTTGTTTACTTGATAAGATTTTTATTACTGCTTCCATTTCATTGGCTTCTATTGGGTTATTTAGGGTTTTTATGTTTTCTTGGTTCAGTTTTGGAGATTAACATGTATCAAGGAATCTTTTCTGGATTCTTCCATATATTTGAGTACAGGTTTTCACAATAGTTATTAACAATTTTCTGTATTTTAGTGGTGTTCCTTGTAATGTCAACTTTTTCAGTTATAATTGCAGTGATCTGGGTCTTTTCTTTCCCTTTCTTGGGGTAAGATTGCCTGAGCTAATCAATTTTGTTTATTTTCTCAAAGAATCAGATCTTTGATTCATTAATTATATCTCTTTTTTAAAATTTTCAATTTTATAATTTGTGCTTTGACCTTTAGAATTTCCTTTCTTATACTAGTTTTGGATTGGGATTTTTCTTTTTCTCTAGGACTTTAAAGTTAAAGTGGATCCTTGGGTTATTTATTTGAGCTGATTCTATTTTTCTGATGTGTGATTCACAGCAGTACACTTCTCTTTTAGGCCCATGTACTGCTGAGAAAAATGTGCATTCTGTTGATGGATAGAACCCTCCGGAAATATCTATTAAGTCCATTTGTTTGAGGTTTATTTCAGCTATGATATTTCTGTGTTGACTTTTTGGTCTCATTGATCTAACACTTATGAGAGTGAGTTATTGAGGCCCCTCACTGTGGCTGTGCTCATGTTTGTCTGACCTTTTATGTCCAGTACTACTTGCTTTAGGAAGGTGGGCTCACTTGATTCCAGAACAGGTGACCCACTTGACTGTCTGGGTCTTTGAATGGCATCATCTGCTCCTTGCCTGCCTCCCACATGCTCATAGCTGGTTGCCAGGCTGGAAGTCAGCACCATGAGACTCCAGGCCCTCCTCTGCATCCTTTTCCTTCCAGACCACCACGAGGTAAAAATGTTCATCTGTCCAAAGAGCTTGCCATGATTTTGCTTGCCACAGGGCCAAAAGCAATACAGTCAACTGAATGAACTGAAACTTTCCTAATTGTAAGGGAAAATAATACTTTCCCCTTATTAAGTTTGTTATTTTAGGTATTATATCACAGTAATTAAAAAATAAAACCTTAACTTCCTGTCCCCATTCTATGGCAAAATATTTATGCAAATCTAACTCTTCATTTCTAAAGGGAAGGTGAGATGGAAGGAAATTTTGAGAATTCTTTGAGAATCTCTACTGATAAATTTGAGAAGTTAACAAATTCCTGCTTTTTCACTCATTCCTTCATTTAGTTATTAATGTGATTCCTAAGGCTAATTAGGCATCTGGTAAGTGTTGAGGGTTTAAAAAATGAGCAGAACACACAGAGTTCTTGTTAACTTATATGTTGGCAGGAAGACATACAAACTAACAGCTAATCACTTAATTAGAGATTTTGGCAATATTATCACACTATGTTAGACTTTCCTTTCTCACCCAGCATGTAACTGGATATATGACCAGTGAAGAGAAAGGAAATCTTCTTATGGAAGCCCTTATGGAAAAGACAGTTATTTAACACACCAAAATGAGTGTGAGCTGCTAGGTATACCTTGGGCAAGGAGAAGAACAAGGTAGCATTCCAGACAGAATAGCTTCTACCAGGAACAGAACAGCTGAGTGTCATGTTGGTGCAACTACAACGAAGTAAGAGAATGCAAGAAGGAGGAGGACCAGATTGCACAGAAGTCTGCAGACTTTAGTAAAGATCAGGGATATGGACCTAAAATCCTCACTGATAAGCTACGTTTTAAGCAAGTCCAAATTTTGGATGTTTTCTTTAAAAAGTATTTTTCTATGTCTCTGGCCTTTGTGGACCTGGATTTGTCCACACTTTTTCTTTTGTTAGACATGGTTTGTAAAGACGGCTGCACCACTGTTTACCCCTCGGAGGTAAGTCTCCATCTTGGTCAAACCTGCCAAGTCCATGTGGTGCCATCCAGAAAGTGCTGCCTGTGACCACCTCATCCCACCCCTACACTCAGTGGCAGCGAGGGGGAGGCTAGAAAATTGCAGTGGTGGAAATATTTATTCTATCAAAACTGGCAAACTGCAAGATTAGAGTTTGAAGTTTTATTTTATGGGAAAAATGTAAAACAAAATTTCATGACAAAATAATAAGAGACTAACAATAGTAAATATATTACATATAATCCTTAAAGTAGTGTCTCAGCGTATAAGATATGGGCATAAAAATTTCTCCATTTGATATTAGCACAAACCTTACCTTTTAATGAACTAAGAGACACTAATAGTGTAACTGATTGCATTTTTTCCCTACTGTCCTTTCCCCTTTCACCCATCCTAGTTCCTTTTTCTTTTTGAACAATTTCTTTCCATTTCACAATATATATTGTACATTTTATACTTTTTTTTACTCTTTCAATTCCTCAAACTAGGGAGACAATATGATGTTTACCCATGTGAGGCTATAAATTTCCCTCTTAGGATTGCTTTTATTGTATCACACTGGTTCTGCTATGTTTTAGCTACATTTTCATTTAATCATCAATATTGTTTAATTTCTCCTTTAATTTCATCTGTTACCCATTGGTTGTTCGGGAAGGTATTATTTAATTTCCATGTGTTTATGGAGTTTTTGCAGTTTCTTTTGCCATTAATTTCTAATTTCTTTGTATTATGATTAGACAATATACATGGGGTAATTTCAAATCTTTTGCACTTATAAGCATGTTCTGTGGTCCATTTTAGAGAGCATCCTGTGTCCAGCTGAGAACAGTGTATATTCTGAGGTAGTGTGGATCATTGAGGAAACATCTACTTAGTTCATTTGTTCACAGGTTTGGTTCAGTTCTGATATATCTTTGTTGATGTTGTGTCCGCTTGGTCTATTTCTTTGTCACAGTGGGATATTAAGGTCCCCCATTACATTATTGCTTGTTTGATTTTTCATGTCTATTAATATTTGTCTTATATAGTTGGGAGCTCCCATATTTGGTGCATACATATTTAGGATTGGTATCCCCCCCTCCTAATGTTTTCCCCTAACAAGTATTAGTGACATTCCTTATCTCTTTTGATCATTCTTGGTTTGAGGTTCACATTCTGTACAAAGAAAATAGCTACTCCTGCTTTTTCTGGGTTCCTGTTTGATGGGGACATTGTTTTCCATCCTTTGACTTTGAATCTCTTTCAGAGAGATAAGTCTATGAATCTCTTTCTGAGTTAAATGTGTTTCCCATGTGCAGCATATTATTGGATACTGTTTTTTGATGCATTGTGCCAGTCTGTTTATTTTGACTATTTAATTGAGGCCACTTACATTGATGTTTATAACTGATTTGTATTGGCTTGTCTTTGTCATCTTCTTTCCTGCTGTTTGTTCCTTACATTTCCTCTCTGTTTAATTGATTGCCCTGCTTGGTCGTCTCTCTCTGTTATTCTTGGAATTGTGGTTATTTTTATTTCTGTCTAGAATATCTTTCAGTATCCTTTGCGGTGTTGTTTTGGTTGTCATTAATTTCTCCAGTTCTTCTTTGTCATGGAAGTATCATATCTCTCCATTAATTTTGAAAGACTGTTTTGTAGGGTATATCAATCTGGGCTGGAAGTTGTTTACTTTTAGGATTTGAACTACTTTACTCCAAGCTCGTTTTGACTAGAGGATTTGTGTGGGGGAGATCTGCGGTGATTCTGATAGGCTTTGCTTTATAGGTGATCTGTCTCTTTTCTCTAACAGTTTTTAATATTCTGTTCTTGAGCTGAATTTCTGCAATCTTGATATTATATGTCAGGATATAGATTTATTTTATTCATGGTTAATTGGAGTTCTACATGCCTCATTTCTCTGTATGTCAGACTCTTTGCCCAAACTTCGGAAATTTTCTGCTATTACTTCAGCACATAGTCTTTTAATGTCGTTTGTGTTCACTCCTGCTTTTTCATTGACACTAATTAATCTTATATTGTTTCTCTTTGCACCACCTTGCAGCCGTTGAATTTTTATTTCTTGGTCATTTGTTATTTTCAAGAGATCTTTCCTTTCATTATCACTAGCCATGACCCTGTCTTCAAGATCAAAGGTCTATCTTCAGTTTTGTTCAGGTGGTTTTGCCAGCTTTCAGTGGAATTTGTAATTGTCTGGATATCTGTTTGAATCCTTTTCATGTATTCTATTTCCTTCCTATATTGATCATGCATAGTTTCTAGCCTTTTCTATAATCTTCTATTTTTTTAACTATCTGAACTTTAGATTAACTGAGCAATTACTTTATGAATGTTGATATTCCTTTTTTATCTAAGAGATTGTCTCTGATCTGATTTCCTCTATAGCCTCATGGATGTTTTTCTTTACTTTGGTTGCTATCATTTCAGAAATGTCAGGTGTGCCTTTCATTTTCTTCTATCTTGATGACTCTTAGATTTGTTCTGGATGAGCTGCTGGTCTGAAATTGCACTCTGCTTCTGGTTCTCATCATTTTATATTTCAAAAGTTTTTACTTTCTTTTCTGAGTTGAGCCTTGTGTGGTTTTGTAGTAGGTAGCTATATCACTAGCATCAAGGCCTCTCTAGGAAAAGTCTGTTCTTCTGGGATATGTTCTGTGTGTAGGAGATTCTTGGCTTGTGTCTTTCCCAAGATCCTCCCTTCCCAATTAATTAAGAGTGAGATGCTGGCATATGTTTGGCTCAGTCCACAGTCCTTTTGTGCTTGGCTATGGTGAGGTTATTACCCTAGAGTTTCCCAGTATTCTTACAGAAAGAACTGATTACAACAGATATGACTAGACATTCTAGCCAAATTAGTATAATTAGCAATAACAATCGCATTAAGCACCGTTTAGAAACTGACAAACTGTGATAACTATTCATTTTGTACCTTAAGCCATAGGAGCAAAATCTGTAGGTAAATAACAGAACCAATCCTAAATTAGGAGCTTGTATGCAAAGTATTTGCCCTTCGTAGAGCGGTTTTACTCTGTGGTGGGGATAAAACAAAGATAACTGAAAAGGAAATAGAAGCAAGGGTGGAGGACAGAGAAAGATCACACAAGCTTTGGGAAACGAGAGGACAGTTCAGAAAAAGTGGAATGAAGGAGTAAGAAATGGATTATCTGAACTTAGTCTCTGGGTGTAGGGGATGGGGTTAGTTTTTTATAGCTGGAGTTCTCCCCAGCCATTTAGAAAAGACACAAAAGAAAAAATGGCAAGAAAAAAGAAAAAGGAAAAGGAAAAGAAAGATAAAAACAAAAATAAAATAAAATAAAATAAAAAGAAATGGGGTGGCTCCACCAGCCTGCTTCTATTCTTGTGTCTTTGTCCCCAAGCACAATGCAGGATCTAATTTACCACCTCTTGGTTCATACTGTCAACATTGCTTCAGACTTTTCCACCCCACTAGTCCCTCCTGTTCGTTGTGTGTGCCCTCATCAGGGTCCTACCCTGTGGCTTGCATTCTCCATGTGGCCTGGGCCCTTTGATGTGGTGAGAAGGAGCCAGTCTCCTGAATTCCTGCAGGCAGCTTTCAGGGTCCAGGATGTAGTGAGAGGAGCCAGGAGCCAGGCACCTAAATTCTTCCTGCTGGCTGACTGCTGGGTCTGAGTTTCTAAGCACCGTCTCTGAGTGTAAGAGCCATTTCTGGTATCAAGTGATGGGGAAAACTGCCTAATGATGGTTCAGAAAAAAATGACCAGGAAAGAATCATTTATGACTATACTGTATGCTGACATAGGTAATTAAATATACACAACAGGTTTATACAGAGAGTTTTTAAAAAGAGATGCTCACTATTATGTATGGAAGATTATTTTATTCTTTGTCATATTGTCAAGTGTCTTGCATAACACTTGGCATAGAATAAATAAGAAATGTATACTTAATGAATAGAGGAGAAAATCTCTGCTGTTTAATATTCAGGCCCGTGGGCCCAACCACTGCCTGTTTTCCAACTTATTTTCTCACAGCCGAAGAGTCAATCCAGCATGTTCTGAAAGTCCACAAACACTGCATGAAGTTTTTGGAGGAAGTCTTAAATAAATGTGTGAATAGTTTGCTGTTTCATTTCAGAATGACATATGAGTCAATAAGCTGATAGAATTTGTGTAAACTGACAGCTGTGACCAACCCTACTGCTTAAAGATCTGAAATGTTAACCGTGCTAAAGAGACAGCATAACAGAAGTTGCTATCCTAAAGATCATTCCTAAATTATGCAGCAAAGTCTTATTCCTTTTTCCAGGTTATTTGCCAATGCTGATGTTTCTGAGAACATTCCACAGAACTTCTAGGAAGGAAAAACATGTCTCTCCTTAACATTCTCAGAGCTTTATTTTTACAGAGTAAAAAGTACACTTAACTGCAGTATGCCTTTTAAAATAGTGGGTCCATTTCCTAGTAGAGATTATTTCAAAATTAGTTTATAATTAATTGTATCTTTCATGATCTCTCCACAAGAAAATGATGATAAAACATTATTTTGTGTTTAGAATCTCTCCACCAATAACTGATAACTTATTGGAAAGAATAGCCCATCTTGCTTATGGTATACCTAGCCTCTAATAGTGTTTCTGATGCAGGGAAGACAGTTGATAAATTTTGTTGAATTAAGGAATGGAATTGGACCAGCTCTCTCAAGGATACGGAATTTGCTATCACTAAGAACAAGGAACTCTCAGGTTTACCTGAGTAGCTAAATCATTTTCTCTTATCACTCTTGAAATTTGTTCATTGACTCCAAAGTCCAATTTTCTTTCTTAAAATCATAAAAATAATGAACTAAACTATAGACTGAAGTACCAGGGAAATTTTAGTCAAACCAATTAATTCAATTTCTTCATCAGTAAAATATCTAGGAGTTGGTCTTCTTTTTTTTTTTTTTTTTTTTTTTTTTGGAGTTGGTCTCCTTAACACATGGTTCAAGTTTGACAATTGGATTGGGTTGAAAACATGAGGATATAATGACAACTTGTGTAAGAAAACCTTAGTCCCTATTATGAAGGGAGCATGCCTGACTAGTTTCAGGAGAACTAAACATGGGAAACACCAATGCATATTTCAGGTTAATTTTTGGATCCAAAAATCCCACCAGACTGATGTTTGTATTGGTTTAGAAGCTCTTTAACCTCACATAGTAATGAAAGCATGGAATTTTATCAATAAAGTGAATATTAATGATATTTCTTGATTTCTTTTTATATATAAGTTTGAAGGTGAAATCATGTTTTAAAGGCTGTCTTACCTTACTTTCTATGTAAGTGTGTCACAGTGGATTTAAACTGCTTCATCTTTAACTGATAGAGCCATGCAAGACCGCAAATGAAAGTCAGATAAATGCTCTGGTTGATACACTGTGAAGGGCAGTTTTCCCTTTCTACATCTTGTAGACCTTCTTCACATTTACCTAAGCTCAACCAAATGTCATTTTAAAATGCTGATCTTTAAATATTCCTATGAAAACCTTCTAGCATCTGAACACCTTTAAGATCAGTAACTCATTATTTTAGTTACTCAGTTGAGAATCTGCAGTTTTGACCATTAAAAGAGATGCAATACTGCACTAAAATTTCATTCTTTGTACTTTCTGGCCTTAAAATCATAATTTTGAGGTCATTTAAAAGATAACAGTCTATGGTTTGTTGAAGCCTTCCAAAAGAATGTACTCCACAAGATTTATACCTACTTTTTTCCATGTGTCCATGGTGTGGGCTTGGTCCAGTTCCAGCATCAGCGGAGACTGGCAGTGCAACTGCTGCAGGGCAGGGAGCCTGGGCCCGTGTGTCCTTCCTTGGGGCTGGTCCATGTGTGGGTGAGGTGATGCTCTACTTTTCTGCTTGGGTTGTGAAATACAGGTTGCTGTGCATTCTGCCACATGCAGGAAAGCTGTTTGCACAGGACAGATTGAGGCACCAAGCAGAGATGGAGGAACGGAGAGAAGGACAAGCAAAGGGCAAAGGGGGAGAGATCTGGTAGTTTAAATTTTAGATTCCAGTCTTTCTTTTTTTCAACTGCAATTTCTACTTCAAATTTTGTGACCTCACCTTGGTATTCTTCCTGATACATAAATACCAATGAACGTGTGTGTGTGCGTGTGTGTGTGTGTGTGTGTGTGTGTGTGTGTCTGTACGGTTGGCAAAGTACATTTGACATGTGGACATATCAGCTGATATTAAACAGCCTGACTACTGCCAAGAACAGCTGTAATATCTTTTGCACATTACATCCCTGAAATAACCAGGCTACAAGTTCCTTGTTTAAAAGTGGAGATGAAGCCAGACATTGTGGCACAAACCTGTAATCCCAACACTTGGGAGGCTGAGGCAAGAGGATTGCCTTGAGTTCAAAGCCAGCCTGAACTACAGAGCAAGACCCTGTCTCAAAACAAAAGTGGAGATGGAGTCACTGTTGCCCACTGGACTTCCTTTAAATTCATGGGTCTCACTTTCCCTGCTTTGTAGGCTCAAAGCACATCCCTGAGCCCTTATGGTGTTTGAAATTTCCTTGGCACAAAGAGCTTGTGTGTACTCGGTCCTAATGCTATGGCTTATGTGATTTGGCTGCCACACAGCAACCTGGGAACACCTCTCCTCTCAGAAGCCTGCTGGTTACAATGTGTATCAGAAGATGAAAGGAGAGAAAGGGTGAAAGCATGATTTCTTATTTCTTCTGAAACAGGCCAATCACAGCAACTCATAAGTCTACATTTTCCAATACCCTGTCCATCCTGAGAAGAGAATGCCTCAGAGGCCCTCATGAACACTGTGTGAAGAACCCTTTCTCTGGGGTCTGCACTGGTTTGTCCCAGGTGACTCTACTTGTAGATTCCAGGATCTTCTGACACTCTGATTTCTCTAGCTAGTTAGGGCTCCTCAACCCTCTCTGACACCTTCAGATTTTGTGAGAGAAATTCCAGGCTTTCCTGATTTGCTGTGGATAGATATTATAACGTGTACAGTTACAATATGCTGGGAGGAGTTCAGGCTAATATAGTGTTTCTCAGTGTTACCGTTCTCCCTGAGGAGACTTCACGTTTCTCAGGTTCTTTCTTATTATGTGATTGACAGAGAGTCAACAACTTTACCACAGAGTTGACCACAGTGTCCCCACTTTCAAAAGGCAGGAGGAGTCCCTGTGCTAGTCCTATAAAGCTTGATGAATATTTTCTATTTGTTCTCCTAAGGAAATGGGGGAGAAGAATCAGGACTCCCCAGGATCGTCACTGTGGAGCCAAATTTTCCACACTTGCGACCTTGTGACTTCCCCCTTGATTTGACTTGTCCTGGAGACCGCGCGTTCTCTGTGGGTTTCTCTGCTGCATCAGTCAGGCTACATATACAATAGGAAAAGCGGGAAAGGAGAGAGCAGAGATGTCAAGGTGTTAAGGGATACGTGCACACCCATGGCCGTCTTCATTAGGTATGACAGGATATGTGAAGAACACATTCTTCATGCAGTTAGTGAATATACGAAAACATACTGGGTCTCAGTCATTTTAGTTCTCTTCCGTAGCCCCTCTCCCTCCATTCCTAGATCCTTTTTCCAGCTACATTCTTGTTTTCTATAATCTATCTTTCATTTTGCTTGTTAAATAATGCATACTTTGGGTTTATTGTCTGAGAGAAACCACATGACCTTTAACCTTCTGTGTCTGATTTATTTCACTCAACATTAAGGTCTCAGGATACACTCATGTTGCAGCAGCACAGTTTCCACGATAACTCTGCTCTGGAAGCATCCTGGATGCCATCCACAGGTGAACAGGTAAAGAACATCCAGTGTATATGCAAAATGGAATAGTATTCAGCCACAAAGAAAAATGAAATCATCTAATTTGTGGAAAATGCTGGGAACTTGAGGTCTTCATGCTGGCGAAATAACTCAGGTACAGAAAGTTAAACATCACATGACTTTTTAAAAATGGATGACCTAAAATAGAAATAAGTGAATGAGTAAAGTAAAGCAGATATGATAGGAGAGTAGGTAGACTCTTGGAGATAGGAGAAAGATCAAGAAAGGAGAGGTGAGGGAGGGAGAATGTGGTGATTGAAAAAGATCAAGAAATGTTATATGCATGGATCAGTTTCCACTTCTCTTCTGTACTGGAAACATATACTAAAAACATTTAGAAAAACGAAACAAGTAAGACATGAACTAAGATTAAGTGTGTACCAAATGTTTGCTCTGACACAATGAAAATAGCTAAATATAAACAAGACTGAATGCCTTTGAGCACAGAGAGAGCCAGGAAAGAAGGCTGAAATGGACTGTCCAGGGAGTGAGGAGGAAAAACAGATTTATAGCTCTGGAAAGCAAGAAGAACATGTTTCAGAAAGCAGGTGTTCCTCCCTCAACAACTGCTTTGGAGATGTCAAGACAGCTGCAAGCAGCTGTGGAAAATTCTGAAGACGCCCAGGATGAATCAGGTTGCTCAGTGCTGAGCACATGAGAAGGAGAAGGGTGGGAAGGGTCTGTCGGGAAAGTGCGGAGTCAGAGGCGCCGTGACTGCTCCAGAAGGTGAGCAGAGGATGAGGGCGCTAGTGCACAGGAATGCCAGGCTAAGGAGAAGATTTTCATTCATAGCTTTGTAAGCAACCACAGAATATGTCTGTGAGTCAGTGAGACTGAACCAGCTGAAGGGAGAATCAGTGATCAATGCTCAGTGAGAAATGACAACGCATGAGGCCATGGTGGTGCAGACCTGTCATCCCAGCACTCTAGGAGGTTGAGGCGGGAAGACCTCGAGTTTGAGCTGAGCATGTGCAACTTAGTGATTCAGTGAGACCCTGTCTCAAAATGTAAAGGAGCTGGGATGTAGCTTACTGCACAAGCCCTGAGTTTAATCCCCAGCATCATGGAAATAGAAAGAAAATGAATAATGATAGGGAATTTCTTGAGAAAGCAGAAAGATCAGTGCAACCATTAAGTTAGTCCAAAATCCATTGTAACAGAAAGCAAATCAATGAATTCAGGTAGAAATGCAGGAAAGTTTGCACACCTGGTTGTAAAAAAGAAGAGACCTTGCCCATCTGTTTGTTTTAATTTTCCTAGGTAATTATAAGAAAGAGTATCTGCTAAAAGCTTAGGTGCGAAGGAGAGAACACAAGGAGTGAACTGAGGTGTGCGAGGAGAGCAGGAAGTGGAACGACGTCCCAGGACTCACAGTGAGAAGGGACAGGCCAGTGTCCTGTGGCCCAAAGGAGGAAGTTCAGCCCAGCCTGCATCCCGAGGGTGACTGCTGAGGACTTAATCCTGATCTGTGAAAGCGGCAGGAAGCCCTTGGAAGGGTCTGAGCATGAATGCACACTCATGAATGCAGTTTGAAATTATTGCTCTGCTCCAGGGACATCGGCTGAGAATGCCTGTGGGAGTCAGCAAGAGACATGGTGTTGGAACAACTTGGAGGACCGGTGATAAAATGGAGAGGTGTGTGGACTTGAAGTGTATTTCTACACCAAAATTAATAAAACTTTTTTTTAAAAAATTGATGTAAGTAGAAGGGAGAGAATTGTATGAAGATGCCTTTAAGAGTCTAGTCAGCACTGCCACTGGGTGATATCACCATTCACAGAAACACAAACTTCATGAAGCATAGTTTTGAGAAGAGAAACTTATACTCACTTCCCTGTCAAAAATGGTGTGTTTTTAGGGACTCTGGGGTGCTCAGGAGTGGGACATTGATTAACTGTCAAGATATGCGTGTGTGGATCACAGGGCAAAAGTCCTGGAAGAATGCAAAACCAGAGGTTCTTTCAGAAAAGAAGAAAAACTCTGGTGATTGTCATGAGAATTCTGGTAGCAACATTAGCTGACACTTATTGAGTGATTATACAGTTGACCAGGCACAGACTATTCCATTTAGCATACATCAAGCTCCAGGAAGTAAGCTTATGCATTAGCCCATGTTTGCAGATGGAGAAATGAAGGCAGAGGAAGGTTAAGTAAACTAAGTCACACAGATGGTAAACATGCGGCCTACATTTACCTGTAAACTGTTCATAGAAATGAGGTTTTACATTACTAAGAAAGATATCACGATACCTAATATCTCACTTCAAGGCAGAATTTCTCTTTGGCCTCGGATGCATTTGTGCTTTTCCAAGTTGTCAAATTTCAAAACTGTGATTGTGAACAACTTTGCTTTGAATTTGAGGATGTGCTTTCCATATATCATCGGTAGTGTTGGATGTTCAGCAATTCACTTTGTTATATAGGCAATACAGGGTCACTGTAGACAAAATACTGTGCTTAGTAAGAATTTCCACCACTAAAATTAGAGAAGTAATATATTTTAATGCATTTCTAACACGCATGTTTGCATTGGTGTATTTTTTTGTTGACAAAGTGGAACAAAGTGTATATGTTGATTATATTCTACTTTTTGGTAATAAACAGCAATTATGTGCCAATCATTAACAGGTATGCTTGTGGTTTCTGTGCTTATAACAGTTGGCTTCCTTCTTTTATATTTTGATGTGATTAGTTATCTCTCAAGAGTGGTTTCCTTCTGGTTGGAGCTGGGGTGTGACCTCAGGAGAGTGGCTGGGGCAGCTGGTGCTTCCTGTCTCACACCTTCCCCCACCCCCAGCAGCAATTCCTAGAGAGGCTGCACAGCTTTCTTTGCTTCCTACTTCCTCTCAGGGTTCTCCTGTCCCCTCCTGGTCACCTCTGACTTCTTGTTTCCAGTGTAAGGATGGAGGGCTTGTAACACGGGTGGCAGAGGAAGGAATATGTTTATTATTTTTCTTCCAGGCCCTATTGCCTTGTTTTCAGAATTGGGCTTTCTGTATATTTTATCTAATTTCCCAAAGTCCACAGGACACGCACACTGGAGCATGAAAAGTAACTGTTACAGTTTCCCTGCTTTGTCCATGGTCCTGGGCAACTTCACGTTCCCAGCTACCAGGTCTCCAGGTTCTTACTTTGCTGGTCACAGCAAGAGGTCAAGGAGAGGGGCCCATTCCAGGTGCAGTGATCACAAAGCTATAAACAATCCTGGAAAAAATAAAAGAAAGAAACACACAAATTAATTTTCAGGTAAGCTCTCTAATTTTTGCAAGATTTGATATGTAATCTATTCTTCAACTATAAAGGATTAAGAACAAATTTTAAAAAGGGGAGAACTCAATCAAGTTAGCCAAAATGATTTGCTTCTTCAACACTGAATACTGACATTTTGGAAGAATTCAGGCAGTGAGTTCATCTGTTTATTTTTCAGACAGATATTTGTCATGCAGATCCAAACCCTGATCGCTCTTCTCCTTTGGATTTTTAAAAGCCTATTACCGATGTCCAAACAATTAGGAAATATTTATCAGGTCCAGGACACTCTGCTAAGCACCATGAAGTATGTGAAAGGCAGGTTGCTGTAGAAAGAAAAGCCAAAACAAAACTATACCCTTCAATCATAAACTGAAAGGCTGACTTTTACTCCTTAAAAGTGGAAAGACTGTGCATGAGACAGACTTCTCTCTAGCCTGCCCATCCTTTCCTGCCTTTTTACAGGACGTTTGTGAAAAGTGAACAAGACAGTGTGTTGAAAATGCTCTGTGCCAGTGAACACATAAGTGAGTGTGACTGCATTCTGTGAAAACGTTCTCCTCTCCAACACACAGAGCTTACAGCCTATTGGGGGAAGCAGAGGTCAGATGCAAAACCTTCATAAAAACTTGGGAGTTAAATAGTACCAGACAGAGATCAAGAGATGTTGCAAGATAATGCATGATTAATTGCCAGAGTAGAGGCTTGAGCACAGAGAGGAGTGTAGTTGGAATCGTCGAGGGACAAGGGAAAGATTTTAGACTCTGAGCCTGGAGGTGGAGTCCTCACAGAGATGACAGCAGTGTCACATTCACATTCTGATAAACAGATTTCACAGATAAAAGACATTTGTTGCAGTGTCAGACCTTTAATGTGCATGTTAGAAAGGGAGCCAGTATTACTCAGTTAAAAGAAAGAAAAGGGATCAGAAATTTGAGTTTGAATTTTGAGTTCTCCTTTCTTGTTGCATTCCTGATCTTAAAGCCCAGAGAGGTAAAGAGAGACAAGCCCAGAGAATAATGCTTACCTCATGGGTTGGCGAGAGTTAGCAGCACTGAGACAGAGGTGGAGCTCTGTGTGGAAGAGGTTGGGAATAGGCCAAGGAAAGGAGCAATGCCCTCAGAGTCCTTAAGGAGAGAAATAGCTTTAAGCATTGAGTGAAGAAGTGGAGGCCAAGTTCTCTGCAGTGCAGAGGGTTACAGCTAGAAAGACAGGAATGAGCCAGGGTAGCAGGGATTGTGCTGAATATTGTCTGTTTGTCTGAATATTCCAGACTTCACCCCAGTGGTCCTTGCTCTGAAGGTGTGGGGGGCTGGTGCCTATGGAGAACAGCTGTTGGCACACACAGGAGACTGCTCATCTTGAAGGGTTGGGTGGTACATGTTTCTTTACTCTGGTATATTACCTGGAAAAGTAGGCCTACTTGGTGTATCATGTGTTAAAATAAATTTAGGACGCAGACAGTGCTGCCTCAGTTGTAATCATGCTGGTGTTCTTATTGTACTTTTCTTACTCCCTCCCTCTCAAAGGAGACCCTGCACTGAACACGTCTCTTCAGCCTTGCTAGAAAACAGTCACCTGCAGTTGCATAGTTGAGTTACTAACACAGGCAACCAGAGGTCACTTAGATGGTAAATTTCCAGTTTCCAGAGTTATAAACTTAGATCAAGAAATGTTTGGTTTGGAGGCAGCAGGAGTTATGGACTAAATAGTAACGCACAGTTTTGTTGCCTTCATTATACAGGCTAAGCAGTGGGGTAACCAACAAAAGACATAATGGAAAAAGACTCAGAGAAGCTAAAGCCAGACCAAGCCAGATCTCTTTGGGTGCCTCGGGTGTTTCTACTGCAGTAAGTTTTGCTCTGTGACCTGAAATTCTCATGGCCACATCCGGCCATGTACTTCACTGCTTCCTTGCAGGTTTGTGAGTACTCCTCGTGTGGGGCTCGACCCGCCCGCCATTGTCCCCTCTGTCACCTCTGTCCACCTTTCCACTGTCAACTCTAAGGGTTCCACTGTTCTCTATGCACTTGTCTATTGAGTGTGTCTTTCCTCGTTCAGGGTAGAAGACCTCATTGACAGGGTGTGTACTAACTCAATGTTCAAGTCAACTTCTTTTGGAATGAAACTTCAGATTCAGTATTTGTTCACTCAATATACTGATCCATTTTAAATGAGAAAAAGTTCCTTTCCCAGGACATCATCCTGTTTTGATTCAGCACATGAGCCACAGCCTCCCTCTGTGGCTGTGGTCGCAAAGACAGCTGAGTTTTCGGAGCCTCCACTGTGCTGTTCTTTTTCTTCTCTGTGCTGCTGGAGCTCTGGTTCCATGCTTCCTGCTCCAGCCTCTAGGGCACGAGAGTGCTTCCTTGGAAAGACACGAGGAGGTGGATTCTAGGTCTGTGAACGCGGAAGTAGCTCCAGATTTTCTGGTACTGGTGGAACTGCTGCTTCACTGTGGTTGGTGCCACACAAGGGATGAAGGGAGGTCCCCAGATGGCCCCGGGCTTGCATGGGGGTGTGAGGACAGCAGTGCCCTCGGTGTGGACTGCAGGCGGCCCAGACGGACCATCTCCCACTTACGTCTGCTGGGAAGACAGGCACAGCCAGAACCACCTGCTCCTGTGAGTCAGGGCCAGGAGATAACGGGCTCCCAGTGGAAGGCATCAGGCCACCGGGCTTTTCCTTAAGACCTGAGCTATCCCTTCAGTTTACTCTGTACTTACCGACCTTGCTGAGTTATCTCATGACCACCTGCAGTATTACTGCTGTGCACCTTAGCTGTCCTTGGCAGGGAGTTATACTCAGAAATGCTTCTAGATCACTCCATAGCAAACCTCATGTCTCAAAGAATATTTTATCAATATAATTTGCCTCTAGCAGTGAAAGCTCACTTCATATTTACTCAGCAGCATTTTGTCACTCCCAGTTGAAATGAGCTTTTTTCTTGTAACAAACCCCAAGTATTTATCTCCTAGTCTCCAGTGGCTCACAGCTCGCACTTGTTGCTAGACGGTTCCTCAGCCTGTGTTTTTGTGGTAGTGACCGGAGTGTTACCTTTAATAAGACACTTGCTCTCCATGCTCTCATTTGATCAGAGGAAAGAGGGAAAGTGACTACTGTAAAAAGTTACTGCTGTGGTGAATTGAAATTACTACATAGAAAACCTCTCGCAAGGGCAGTCATATAAACACTAATAAAAGCCATTCCTTCTGTAGTACTGTATCAGCAAAAATTTTAGTTACATTTCATTGTCTTTAATGCTTGTATTGTTATTGTGTTATTTTGTAAATGTATGTGTTTGTTAATATGTTTTCATTCTTTCATCTTTAAAATTTAAAAAAATTCCCTATTCCCAATGATAATGGCTTCTTTCTATATTGTCAAAGGCTAGAAGACTTCTCTCCCCAAAGCTTCTCTGTGTCTGTTCTGCCTATGCTTTTTGCTGTATTCCAGTATACGACTGAAGTCTACATCCATTGTCACACAATTTCTATATTGTGCCTATAAGAAAGGGGATCCCACGCCAAATGTAATGTAGATCGTACCCCTCTGTCCTCTGCAGCTCAGGGTCTTACTTAGAAACAATTTCGCTTGCAGCATGTATTGTTATGTGAGTTCCATGCACAAACATCCTAAAGGTGGCCCAACTCAGGTTTGGGTGCTTGAACGAAAAATTCTCTGAAAATCTGTGAATACTCCCTTGAGTGCCGGGGCACCTTTATTTGTTATGTTATATTCTCTCCCAGGGCCCGAGGGGCTGGGAATGGAAACCAGAGCCCCCGCATTACACTTGGTGTTTTATAATTAGCTGCTGAAACCCAATCCTGTGCTTTCCAGGCGCTCACCGCCTTGAACACATCTGGCCTCCGTTCTCCTTTTCTTCTGGTCTGGCCCTACAAGAAGCGCTCTTAGATAAATAAACCGAAGTAGCCTGTGGTCTCCAAAAGATCTCTGTGGAAAGCAGAATCACCGGAGCTGCGCAGAGCCTGCTGTGCCTCTGCCCCCTGCCCCGCGGGGAGGTACACAGCCTGTGGTGTGTGCGCACCTCAAGATCACCGGGTCTCGCTGGATTTGTGCTGCCCAAAGATGACTCGTCCTCAGAATGGCCCACTCAGCCTGTTTGATTGTTTTTCTGTAAGAGAAAAGTCTCATTAAGCTGTTTACTTTCCTGTGTACCTAAACCAATACTTATTGGTTTCTCCTTAGTATTTGCTTAGTGGTATCTGCTCAGAGATGTTGAATTAGAATCTCTTCAATTTTTTACTTTATGTAAAAATAAAACAAAATTTCATAACAAAATAATAAGAGTAACAATAGTTCATACACCATGCACCACCATCAAAGTAGTTATAGTATAAGACATAGACGAAACCATTCTCTCTTAAAAAGAAACAGATAATAGCCCAAAACTTCCTTTTCAATGAACTAAGAAAAACTAGTAGTACGAATGAAACAAATCAGCATATATATTGAAATATTTTGAAATGTGTAACTTATGGAGCTATTTCAATTTCTCCCTACTTAATATTTATCTATCTTCTAGTTTGTTTTTTTTATTCAGAGATGTATAGTTTCTCACACAAGACAAAGCATGAGAAGTTTAATCTTGAGTGTCTGACTTATTTCATTTAACATTATGTTCTTAAGTTGCAACCTGGATATTTTAAGAATTACTATGATAAGGCAAGGATAGTGTAGCTTATTAACTGATACAGTGTTTATATGCATAAAAATGGGGGGAAGAGCAATTGAGCAGCACAAATCAATCAGAAATAGTGTATTTGTCAAGCCAATTTGCAAAATGAAAATGTGCAAATGGAATGCTGTTATTATAGGCAGAATTTTATTTTTAACCCAATAATCAGATGTAGGTGATAAAAATAAGTGTATGTGGGCGGAATGTATGGATGAATATGGAAGAGACTTGTAATGTATTAAGTGCATAGGGTATAATGGGTGTGCTAGGAGGTATTATTCCCATTTTATAGATAAATAAACCCTGTAGAATTCTACTATCTTTAGTTCACTCATCATCCCCCTCCTTCATTCATAAACACACAGAATGCCTCATAGGCACTAAGCACTAGTTCTAGAGGTTAAGAATTAATCAGTGAGCACAACTGACAAAATCCACTGCCCTTATAAAGCTTATATGCTATGGGAGGACATTGTAAACACATATTTTATATAATATATTGGAGGGTGAGAAGACACAAGAGGGGTGCAAAAATCCCACCAAAAATAAGGCAGAGCAGATTGTAGGGAAAGGTTTTGATTTTAAAGGACTCTTTCAGAAATGTCTCAATGAAGGGACAATATTTTGTAAAGATCTGAAGACAGGCAAAAGTTAGGCTCATGGTTAGACATGAAAAGTATAAGTCAGGCAAAGAGAAGGCACCAAGCTAGCAATTTCCTGGTATGTGTGCAGTCCTAAGGAGGCCGGGATGGTGGGAGCAGGTGGGAAGGGAAAGTACAGGATGAGGGGAGAGAGAGACTAAGAGAAGGGTGTCATAAGCCACAAAGAACTGTGGCCTTGGCTCTGAGGAAGAGGAGAAAAGTCACTAGAAGGTGGTGAACAGCAGAGTGCAATGAACTGGACTGCAGGTGTCTATGGCTCCTTTGCAAGAATAGATTGAAGGGTAAGGACACAAGCAGGGAGCTAGTTAGGCTTAGTGAAACAATTCCTTTGGTGCCTTATTATGCCCAATGTCATAGTAATCACAGAGTGCACATGCAGATCTTGACTTGTTTAATTTCCACTGTGAAGTGCAACTCCTCAGACCAAGTAAGTGATCACTATTAATGGATGTAGTTAGGGTTTTCTCTCCTGTGTAGGCAAGATACAAAGTTACATTGAGATGTGTGCTATTTTGTACTTTTTTCTTAGTTTATTTGATTAAAAATAATCAGAAAACTATCTACCATGTCATTTATAGTATATAAAAATAGCATACACTTTATAAAATCGGCTTTGATGGGCTTCATTTCCTCAAGCTTTATATATTGTTGTGTATAATCTGAAAAGAATTCTTAAAACAGAATACTTTGGAGTGTAGCAAAAACCCAACTTGAAATCCATTCTGGACTGCATCAAGTGCATTTTTCAGGAGATTATCAGTTCAGAATAACGAAGTCCCTCTTCTCTTCTCCTTGGGTTCCACTTACCTGCAGGGGTGATGTGGCTGCCCTTCAGCTTATCTCTACAAGAGAAGTAAGGACTGGAAGTCATTGTCTAAGAGTCAGCTGTTTGGTAGCTTCTACCTACACTCCCTGACTCCCTCGGAAGGTTTCTGGGTGAGGTGACTCAGTACAACGTTCCCCTTTATGGCTTAGGGGTCAGAAACAGCATGCTCCTTCACCTTGTTACTCCATCCCCACCACGCTACTCTAAAATGGGAGAAAGAAAATACCTCTGAGTCAGAGGTCAAAAACTCTTCAAAAACTTTAATTTGGAGAGTGAAATTTACTATTTCCAGTAGATCACGTTTCAGCCATTGAATCTGTCTGCATTCAGCGGCAACCAGGTGACTTCCTTGCGGCCACTTCCAAGCAGTCTGTGATGTGTGCACACCTCAAGATCACAGGGTCTCTCTGGGTCAGTCTTTTCTTGCCTCTTAAGGCTGCATACACCTTCTGCATGGATTTATTTGATAACATTTAGAAGCACTTTTCGTATACCCATGTATGTAATGCAGGCCTTAAATGCTTTTAGAGGAGAGAGACAGAGACAGAGACAGAGACAGAGAGACTAGGAAGACAGAGAGATGAGGAGACAGAGATGGGGAGACAAAGAGAGAAAAATGTTAAGAGGAAAGTAGTTCTATGTCCTTTCCACTGGTGAGCAGAGCAGAAGATCCTCTCCAGGCTCCCAGCGAGTCAGTGTGTGTCTGTCAGCCAGAAACGGAGCTGAGGCATTGGAACTCCAAATGCAGCTGTACCTGTGCATCCCCACACAGACCAAGGCAAGGCTGTGAGGACCAGTAGGACTTACCCTTGCTTTTGATCTCTCCCTGTCTCTTTCCGTGGACTACTCCCATCTACTGTAAAATCACCTTTTTTGCTTCACTGTAGTGCCTTTGCTATACAGAGCCACCAGAGAGAGACCATTAAATATTCTGAGAACAGAAAGCATTTTGTCAGGAAACACATGTTGTGATTCATCACCAAGGAAACCTGGAGTTGCTGACATGAGCAGAGGAATGCCTGCAGTGTTTGGCACCAGCCCACGACACACAATTGCCCTGTCAGACAGCCCAGGCCAAGAGGCTCAGCCACTGACCTTGGGCTGCATGTTGCCCACCAAAGCTGGCCTTTGATACACTAAGAGGAATTGAAATCACTGATGCAAGTGGATACAATGGAGAGAAAGTAGATCACCAGATGGTAGAATTTCCCATCATGACAAATTCTTAAGATGGAGGAGAGTCTATTATCCTTAGAATCTTCGTTTCTGCATCGGCAAGTGGAAGTTAAAGTTACTAACTTCATAAAAAGACGAAGCCAATCTATGAAGGGCTTGCATCATAGATCTTCAGCCCCTGTGACCTGATAGTAATTTCACACAGCCACCTTGGCCTTTGCTTTGGCCTGTTAGCTAAGGATGAGGTGATTATGTTGGAATTTGCATAGGCAAACAAATCCCCAGCTGCAATCTGCCTGCCTCAGAGTTCATGGCTTGAGAAGGGTTAAGATGCTGCAGCTCCTTCTGGGTGGCTGGAGGCTATGACAGATACACTTTCTCACTCTCTTTCTGACTGCGGTGGGTACCCTTCCTTTAGTAATGTGATGAGTCAGACTCTACTCAGGAGGAGTGAATTAGAAATTGTAGCTGTCAGTGTCACACTTTGTAGAATTTAATAGCAAAGAGACTTGCTTTGGGAGAGACATTTGTTTACCATGTGGAGTAACTAGCAGGGGGACTACAAAGGGCAAAGATAAGACTATGACCAATCTACTTGGCTTATCTTAGAATAACATACTTCATTGGAAGGGTTTTGGCGACCAAAAGTGGACATATTGACACTACTTCATGAATAAGACAGTGTCTTGGTTGCTTTTTTCTCATTGCTGAGACAAAATACCCAACATCCTAAATGAAGGAAGGAAAGGTTTATTTAGCTTACAGTTCATGGAGGTCTCAGTCCATACTTGGCTGGTTCAGAGGCAGAGTGGCACATGGCAGAGGGCAAACTGTTCATGGCAGCAGAGCACAGCAAAACAACCAGCAAAATGGGGGAATGGCTGCAAGCAGCCTCTTTTCTTCCCTTACATTGTAAAATGCCTACCCCCTCCCAGAGGGCATGTAGCTCTCACACAATCTCCACGCCCTCCTCTTCCACAGGCTCAGGATGTGTACAAATTAAGCACCTTGGCTTCCTGCTGAGTCACTCAGCCAAACCTCTAGACTCCCCAAGTTGACACAATGTATGAACCATAACAGACAGCTTTCAGCTGCTTCCACTGCTCCTCAAATGAAATGAGAGAGAGACAGAAATGCAGAGAAAGGTGACATCCCTTCAGTAGATACGACATATGAACATACAAGAGAACAAGAATACAACCAATCATCATTTTGTAATTCTCAATATATTGTCAATTTTGTTACTTTTGTTTACTTAGCAACCTATGATCTCAGATTTCTAGAATCACGGAGTACTAGAATTGAAAAAGATATTAGAAATTATCTGAGTTTTTCCCATGTATTTTATTGAGAAGATAGATACTGAGTTTCTGATCTCACCATAAAAGACACTTCTTCTGAATGATAACCATACAGCTAAATTCCCAGGAACTACAACTTCTATTATGCTTTACCTAACAAGGACAGTTGGGAAATATCATGACTTATATAAGGACATCAGTGTCAGCTCTCATGTGTTCACATCCAGGTGGGGAAGTGAGTTATTATTTTTTCTTTTCTTCTTTTGAGAGATGATAGATATGTAGCTGTAGTACACTACTGCTTAGAGAAGAGTGAGAGTAATGGACAACAGAGAAAAAAATCATGATGAAATCAAGAAGCACATCTACTCTTGGGAGTGCAAAACTGCCAAGTCAATCTACTGGTGAGGTCAGCCACACTCCATTCTGGTCACCTGGTCATCCAGCTTACATGTGGATCATGTAAGTTGGACAGGAGATGAGTGCATTGTGAGCAATGTAAAATGTTTTGTATGCTGACGTTGTTACACAGTCAGTCATTCCTAACATACAGCTAAAACTGTCTCCTCGAGATTTTTCTTGAGGGAATATAGTTTTCCTCCTTGTTGCTCACAAACTGCTGCATTATCAACAACTACAGGAGCGTCATCATTGGGAGCACACCACTGGCCAGTGGGTGAATTACACACAGCCATAGCATCCGCACTCAGAAGTTGCTGGGGCCTGCCACCGCTGCCAGGGTGGCTTCTGCAGGGCTGCCTCATTATAGTGAAAATGCCCTCACAGGGTAGGGCTGTTTCTTGTCCTGGCAGATCTGTCACATCTCATGCTAGAGGAAACAGCAGCAAAGAACCATGGCTGGATAAATTGTAAGTTTTGCCTGTGGAGAGTCACGGAGGGGAGTTCTTCTGAAAGGGATTATTTGTCAACTGCAGTAAGAATCTTTGTTATTAGAATTTAATTGATATTTGTTACTGGAGAAGAAAGCTGAAAACAGGATACAGGCAAGCAATTAATCCCTTTTATAAAGTACAGTTAATGAGCTGTCAAATTTGGTAAAGATTGTTTCCCTTCATCCTTGTCTTATTACAAATATGTGTAGAGCTGATTACTATCCTGGGGAAATGTCAAACAGCCATAACAAAGAAAAGGTAAATTTTGTGCAGCAAAAAACAAACGGAAACAAAAATGAGTAGCAAAGGACTTGAGACCAGTTCACAAGTAGCTGGGCTACTCTTCCCGGCTTCCATTCACCATTTACACATGCATTCATTCATCAAGTGCGGTGCGGCTGGGGGACCTCCAACCCACGTATGTTGCTACACTCATATTCTATAGGGTTATGTGCAGGATGGCACAGCAGAAAAAGATCAAATACATCTGAACCACAGAAGGCGTGCATGCCCAGCAACGGGCTGCTCTGTCTGACTCAAGCGCTGTCTTCTTTTAAAGAAACAGAGTATATACATATCTCACAGGACATATTTTCATAGAATTCAATGAGACAATCATGTAAGTTACCTGACAAAAGGTCTGGGAGGTGGAAATTGATGGGCAATACTGGATATTTTTTACTAAAGCTCTGTTTTATGGTCCAGTGCTTCAAAGGCGAGCCCCGAGTCCCCACCAGCAGAGGGCGCTGCTCTGCTCTGCAGTCTGGTCCCGACCCTTAGTCTCCATGGCGACCGAAGCCAGCCTCAGCAACTTCAAGCTGCGCATCCTCGGTCTGGCTCTTCAGCTTCGCCTCGCAGTCCTGAGATATTCTCTGGGGGCACAAACTCCTAAACACTGAAAGAACACAAAAACAGGGCGAGGGATGAGCAAAGGTGTTTTGAAGACGTGCCCTGTGCCGGGCATTGTTTTGATCATTGTACTAATGTCCATAACAGAAAAGCGAGCACAGATCCAATACTTAGTATTCATTTTTCAGGTGAGAAAACTGAAACTCACAGGAACGAAGCTCTTTTTCTAGATCACAGCGTCAGTGGTAGAAGCGCAACTCACCACTTGACTCCAAAAGCTATTTCGCTGTTTCGCCAAAACCACCCGCGATTAAACCACAAGATATCATCGTGGGGCAAGACGCAGGCATCTGCCACCTCCTCTACCGCCCACCATTATGTTGGATAGATGGTTAGGCTACAAAAGGCAAGGAGAGGCAGGAGGAACGGCAGAATACATTTTCTCTAGAGATTTTTAAAATAATGTAAAAGCTGCTATACACAAGTTAGTCTCACAAAGTGGAGGATGTAAATTTAGCATGAGAAATGACTTTGACATACACAAACAAATCTAATAAGAAAATAATGGTCAAACCTAACTTGTAACAGCAAAATAAGAGAGAATAAAGTAAAAAAAGTGTGAACTTAAAAAGGACGTGTGTGTGAACATAAAAAGAAAGATTACGAGGCTGTATGACTTAAATGCTACAGAAAAACATTACATAGTCTTGGCTAGGCTGACGCAAGGTAATAAAGGTGTCCGGTTTTCTATGTTAATTGTTCAGTGTAATATGATCTCCATGGTACTGTCTCCCCTAAAGTCCTGGAACAAGCAAATTTACTGTGACCTTTACTTGAAAGAATTAAAAAGTGGGGGGAAAGAAAACTTTGAAAAAGAAGTGAGATTAGCTATGAAATCTGTAAAAGTGAGATGCAATGGAAAATCAGTGTTGATCTTAGTGAATTATTAAAACATATCATAAAGCCTTTTCATGTTTAAAAAGATGGGTTTGGTACACAAATAAACAGAAAGAGGGAATGGAATGGAATGGAAATTCCAGGAAAAAAAAAAATACATGCCAGAATTTGGTACACGATAAAGAGGCTATCTCAAATCAATGGAGAAACAAAAATTTTGAATAACCAAGTAGCCAACAAGTTAGCCAGAAAGACAAATACAAAATTGGGCATAAGTTTAATACTACACAATAGAAACAATTCCAAATTATTTGGTATTTGAATGGAAACTAAAACCATGCAAACAAAGAAAACATGGATGGTTTCCAATATAAGATGATAGGTAAAATCATGATCTAATTATGAATAAATTCCAGGAATACTAAAGAGAAGTTTGAGAATGTGAGCATGTAAGATATTTTAAAAGTGATTTTATATAGACGAAAATAACTTTTTAAAAGTAAAGAAGCAAATATCACACTGGGCACAAACACCTGCAGCTTGTAGCACAGCACACCTTTCACTGATGTGTGAGAACAGTTTCTAAGGACTGAGAAGAAAAATTTAACCAGGTAGAAAAGGAGCAAAACATACATTTCACAGGAAAGATCTCCAAAGTTTCACAAACATTTGAAAAATATCAACTTACTCCAAAAGAGAAATTCAATAAAAACTGCACTGAGATGCCACTTCATCTCATGACACCAGCAAATTATTCAAAAGTTTGAAGATCCAATATTTTTTATGGCAGTGAAATACAGACACATTCATACACTGCTGATGAGTGCAAATTGACATAAACTCAGTGGATACACAGTTGGTGCCAAAAAAGTTACATGTGAATTTTCAGAATTTTCACCTACTCAGGAGCGCCTTGGCAAGGCTACTGCAGGATAACTGCCCATGGGCAGACACTGTAGCACTATTTGTAAAAGAATGAAAATCAACCCTTCATCAGTCTGCAGGACTCTGATTATATTTACTACTGTCCACACACATCATGTAGCAGAACGTTAAAACATAAAGCTAAGTACAGGGCTGAAACATTTATCCTTACTGTTTTTCACAAGAATAGACCATTAAGAGAAAATCAGATAAAAAAGCATAAAGAAGTCTATATGCTAATTCTTATGTAAGGGCGATAGATATAAATATTTATTCATACATATAAATATGTGTTTGTTTCCAATTACAAAAAGCTATAATGTAAGAATAACCCAAAGCTTAATGTTAAAGCTAATAGAGAAAGAGATGGAAAGAAAATGGTGAAGAACCAGGAGGAAAGACAGGCCTTTCTCTTCTTTTGGTCTTTTTTTTTTTTCTATTTTCTTTTTTGGTACTAGAAATTGAACCAGGGCCTTGTGATTGCCAGGCAGGTGCTGCACCACTGAGCCACATCCCCAACCCCTAGGTCTTTCTGAATTAATTTTGTATAGCATGGAAATATTTTGATAGCTAAGTAAATAAAATTTATGTGAAAAAGAAAAGAAGGTTATCTTTAATAGTTGAAAGAAGCCAGGCATGGTGGCACATATCTTAATCCCAATACTTGGGAGGCTGAGGCAGGAGGATTGCTGTGAGTTGCTGTTAGCCAGCTCAGGCTACATGGTGAGTTTAAGGCCAGCCTGAACTACATAGTAAGACCTTGTCTAAAAAAAAAAAAAAAAAAAGCTAAAGGAAAAAGCCTACTTACTCTGTGCCTGACTGTTCACATAAACAAATGTAAATTAATCATACTGATTAAAAAAGGCAATGTTTTGACTGTACATCTCTGATTTAGTCTATCTAGAGGACAAAACTATAGTAAAGGAGTCATGCACGACACTCACCGCTACTCAGTGATAATGTTGTTTTGAACCACACACATGCATATATAAAGCAAGTAAGTTAGTAAACTAAGACTCATTGAAAGATTTTCAGAGAAAGAAAAATAGGTAATGTAAGACTAGAACTTTTAAAAAATAGACATTGTTTTGGGTATGTTACAGCAAAGATAGAAAACCATAGGATTTTTTAGTGGCACAAAGCATCTAGCAGCAATGGTAACACCTGAGAAATGCTCAGACAGATGTCAAAGTGTGCTGGAATTACTGTGTTAGCAGTGGTGGCCTAACATAAGTGCGGATAATGGAAATGTGCTGACACCCGGTGGAGCACTGCTCTGCCATAAAGAGAGATAAACTCAGGTCATTGGTAGGAGAATGGGTGCACCTTGAAATCAGTGTTAAATGAGACAAACTGGATGCACAAGCTTAAATATCACATGGTCTCTTATATGAGAACCCTAAACTACAGCCATAGAGCAAAAGAAAGATAGGTGGTGGGAAGTGGGGGCTAGTCTTTCCCAAATGGGAAGGGGGTCAAGCGAGGAGGGGAGGAGCGATGGACACTAGCCAGCTCCACACGAGGAGCATAAACATCACATCCTACAAAAATCGATATAAAAAGTTTTAAAAAGGAGTAGATGCTCCAACGCATAAAATGCCGCCCTAGAGACGAGCTGACCAAGGAGAAGCCCATGTGCAGGCACATGAACTGACGTGCCAGGCCAGCCACCCAGCAGCAGCATAAAGAGCTCACTCTGAACCACTGCTCTGGTACACTTGCTGATCAGCAGGTTCTCTCCCCAGAGATAACGAGGAAGAGCTTTGGATCAGAGGTGTCACATACTTGTATGTTTATAAATTTGATATTGCTGAATGCCAATCAGTCATCTCATATTTTTCTTTCTTATCTTTGTAGTGTTAGGAAGTGTACAACTGGTGAAGACTGGGCCAGGCGTAATGGCACATGTCTATAAATCCCAGCACTTGGGAGGCTGAGGCAGGAGGATCACTGTGAATTTGAGGCCATCCTGGGCTACAAAGTGAGTTCAAAGCCAGCCTGAACTGCAGAGTGAAACCCTGTCTCAAAAAGGAATAAAAAAAGAAAAACCTGGGAAAGATATGCAAAAGATATATGACATGATATATTTTGAAGAGGTTCATAGTTTAACAACATCAAGCCATAATTGTAACTGTGGTCCAATGCAATGGGCATTCCTGCTCTTATTAGAAGCATGGCTTTGGGATCAAGGTGTTAAATAACTTGAACAAGCCCCCTGGATAAACATGGTCTGCACAACCACTTATGCTGACCACTATGTGAAGTGAGGGACATGAGCTGGAGAACATAAGGTCTCTGTCCTTATGGACCTTACATTCTAGTACTGAGAAACAGAAAATATCCACACCCTATATAAATTGATGGTTTTGATAAATGCTCTGAAAAAACTGATAAAAGTAGATGACTCACATTGGAATGTGGGTTTTAATTAGATTATGCTGGTCAGGAGCAATCTCACTGAAGGGTAAGTAAGAGCACATCTGGGAGTGAAAATTATTTCAGGAAATAACCTTGTCTAAATGTGGGATGATGATTTTGGTATCAAAGAACAAGGACAGTGTTGCTGAAGTATTGTGAGCAAGTGTGACTGTGAAGGGAAGGTATCCAGAAGGAAGGTGGGACACACACTCCCAGAGGCTAAGGCTTTGGGCTTCAAGAGAAGGCCTTTGGCAAGTAGTAAACATGAAATCCACATATCAGGATTAGCATTTGGAGAAATCACTAGAAGGCTGCCGCCAAATGCATGTAGAAAGATAAGAGTATCTCTTGCACTAGATGAGTTGAGAGTTAACAGTTTATCCTGGAGCAGCAATGGAGAGCAGCGGACAGGACTAAGCATTTGGAAAGAGCATGGGGTGTTGGCAAAGGAAGAAGTCAAACATGAACCTTAGATTGTTGACATGAGCAATGAGGTAGAGGGCACAGACCAGACACTGGCTTTCTTCTGTACATGTCTCTTCCTTTCTTGCGTGAGCAGGTCAGGTCATCTTATAATACTCAAATGCATAACTTCAGATGTACAGTTCTGGATCTATACAAAATGGGGTTGCCTCAATTTCAGCTAGAAGTGTTGGTCAGGAAAAGGTAGCTATAACACCTTTGCTTAAAGTTGTAGAATTATTATGCATATTTAAGCTCCATAGGATTTTTAGAGCATTTGGATATCAGAAGCAAAAACCACAGCAACAAACCTAACAAAACTTTTATGAGCTTGTTTTTGTGAAGGCCAATGGCTTTCAAGCCTGTCAAAACTTTTACTATTCTAGAATTTTGCTCCTTTTGCTTCTTCCCTTGGGTGGACACCATACTGAGATTTTGCATGACTGGCTATGAAAGAAAGAGTGACAGAGAGAGAGAAAGAGAGAGAAAAGGAAGGAAGGAAGGAAGGAAGGAAGGAAGGAAGGAAGGAAGGAAGGAAGGAAGGAAGGAAGGAAGGAAGGAAAACAATTTGAATATGTAACTCATTGTAGTTTATGATAATAAGTCAAATTAGTGCATTGATATAAGTGGTGGTTTAAATTTTTCCATTTGTCTTCTTTTAGATTATAATTATTTTCAGTTTTTGAGTACAGACTCAAATGTAGTGTATTCATTAAAATGTGAACAATTTGAGTAAAATTTGCTCAGAAAAGAGAGAGAATGATTTTGACTGGCTACTTCTAAAGATGAGTTGTTTCTGGATGTTTTATATCTGAGGTGCAGCAACTGTCAGACTCGGAGCAAATGACTGTCTGCAGTGCTGAGTCAGAACCTCTCAAGGAAATCCTCATCACATCAAAGATGCTGCTAAAGATAAGGCACTTCCTATTCCTTTTGGTGTTATTTAATATCTGAGGGATCTCTGAATCTTAGTAAATGAGCTTTCTTCATTTCCAAAATTTGGATATGTTTTGGTTGTTGTTTCCTAGAAGTTTACATTCTTTTTAAATTTCTTGGGGACATGACAGGTGTACTTTTTTCGTTTCCATGTCCTGTTCTGTGATTAGCTCAAGATTGCAGTGCCGAAAATTCATGAAGTAGCACAGGTGGCTTTGTCACTGTTATGGTTGATACATTGTGTCAACTTGGGGAGTCTAGAGGTTTGGCTGAGTGACTCAGCAGGAAGCCAAGGTGCTTACTTTGTATACATCCTGAGCCTGTGGAAGAGGAGGGAATGGAGATTGTGTGAGAGGTACACGCCCCCTAGGTGGGGTAGGGTCTTTATAATGTAAGGGAGAAAAAGAGACTGCTTGCAGCCATTCCCCCCTTTTGCTGGATGTTTTTGCTGTGCTCTGCTCCCATGAACATTTTTCCTCTGCCACGTGCCACTCTGCCTCAGAAGCAGCCAAGTATGGACTGCAACCTCCACAAACTGTAAGCTAAATAAACCTTTCCTTCCTTCATTTAGGGTGTTGGGTATTTTGTCTCAGCAACGAGAGAAAAGTAACCAAGCTTCAAGGATTTTATTTTTATTTTAAAGGGAATAAACAAAGAATATTTTTAATGGAGAAAAGAGTTCTCTGTGCCAGCAGGGCCCAACATTTTCGGAACCAGGGCCCAGGGACCAGTTTTGTGGAAGACAGTTTTTCCCCAGGTGGGCAGGGTGGGGGCTGTGTTTGGGATGATTCAGCGGAGAAAGCAGCCAGGGTCTCTCCTGTGTGGCTCCTGGTGGGTGGGCCAACCTACGAGAAGATAATGACACTGATCAAGCCAGAGCTTGGATGGCAACGCCAGTGATGGACGGCAGCCACGAAGACACAGGAAGCTCTGCTTACGCACTTAAGTTCACTTCCTGCTGTGCAGCCCCACTCCAAGAGAGCCTTGGAAGATACCTATCCATGGCTGGGGCTGGGGATCCTGCTCGTGAAACCTTGAAAAGATATCAAGGTGGATTTGCAGACAGAGTGTCTAGAACATGTGAGGGTTATTAAGAGAAAACTTTGTTCTACCAGCTTATTTCATGTGCATTTGCTGCAGCTGCTTGCAAAGTAGTGCAATGCTGTTGAACAAATCCTGCTCAACACAGATAATGAAGACATTTTCCACGCAGTAAGAATATGTAATTTGTCACGAGAAGTCTCTTTTCGGGAGCCAAAACAACTAAGAAGATTTTTTAAAGTCTATCTGTGATTTTACTGCTCTATGTGACCATCCGGATTTTTACTCTTTCTTCTGATAGATCTGATGCAGTTTGACATTAAAATGAAAGGCTTCAAAAAACAGACATTTTCAAGTTACAAAGATCTATTTCTGACTTCAGGACTGAGTATATAGCAGCAGGATTGATGATTACTCATGTGCATGGTTTCATATCTTTTATTTCTTATTTCGGTTCACTGCCTCTTTATGTGCTCATGAACTATGTCTATGATTTGGATACTGACTTGAGTCCCACAAGAGAGACTTGTTGAGCACTGCTCAGATTAATGGACAACAATTATGCTTTTAACAAAATAGGACAAACATCTGAGCCATGTACCACATCCCCACAAAACTCTTCTACTTGAAGTACATTTACTCTTTGAACTGCCAAGATTTCCTTTCCTTCTAATTTAAGTGTTTTTTTCCCCAGAAGCATGCTTTATTAGTTTTCTATTGTTTCTCTTAAAACTTTCTTAAGCACTAATGTAATACTTAAAACAACATGAATTTTTGAATCTGACAGTGCTGAAGGTCAGAAGTCAAGGTTTGCTCCACAAACTCTCCAGTCTGAGTTTCACCAGATGAGAATTAAGTTGTCAGTTAGCCAGGCTCCCATTAGCAGCTTTTGATGGTTTGGAAAAGTGTCCCCCAAATGTCCATGTGTAAGATTTGCTCACCAGCTTGGGGTGCTCCCAGGAGCTGGTGGAATCTTTAGGAGGTCATTGAAGAGGGTATGGAAGCCCTGGCCCCTCCCCCCTCTCTCTTTCCTTCCAGGCCACCATGAGGTGAGCAGCTTCTTTTCCATTAATTCCCTCACTGTAGGCTTAAAGTCAATGTGCCAGCTGACCATGGACTGGGACCTCCAAAACTGTGAGCCGCAATAAACCTTTCCTCTCTTTAAACTGACATCACAGGTATTGGTTATAGCAACAGGAAGCTCACTAACTAAAGGGCTCTAGGGCTCTGTAGCCGCGAGAGCTGCTGCGGCTTGGGGTCCTACGGACAGAGCCAGGGCTGGGAGCCTCCCGGGGCAAAGCTACGGAGAGCGGGAGCTGCTGAGAAGAACAGGAAGGAAGGGGCTTTTGGCTCCTTAGAAGGAAAGCTGAGAAACTAAAGGCATCTTCTGGGTTCCGGGGAAGATGGCGACCAGGTGAGCAGCAAGGGAGCCAACCTCCTTAATAAACACCACCAGCTCGAGACAGACTTGGCGAGCGTGAATGCTGGGACCTCGGCTGAGAAGTTTAGACTGGGCGTATTTCTCTGAGATGCCGGGGGAGATGTGGTAGGGCGGACCAGCCTGCCAGGGCGAGACGTGGAAAAGCCCCAGTCCCTGGGAGCCAGGGACGATCCGTGCGGGAAGGAAGCTTGGCTCAGTCCAGGCGCCGTGGGAGCGCAGCCGGCTCGGTCCCTCTCGCCTCCCGAGCCGGTGCAGCCCCCCCGGCGACTCCCGACAGAGATCGGCTTGCTGGCGGTGGAGACGCCCGGCAATCCCACGTTTCGCGCGTGTCGGACAGGCCGCGCGGAGAGACCCAAGCGCCGGGAGCGGAGAGAAAGAGTTACTGGGTCCTAGCTCCCTGAGAGCACAGCGGCTCGATCCCTCCCACCGCCCGAGCCGGAGCAGCTCTCCGGCGACTCCCGACAGAGATCAGCTTGTTGGCGGCGGAGACGCCCAGCGGTCCCACGTTTCGCGCGTGTCGGGCGAGCCGCACAGAAAGCCCCAAAGGATAAACTGGCACCTTGGAACCTTCATCCCCGCAGGGACTCCAATAACTGGTGAGATATCGGCGCTCGCGACCAGATCACCGAGTGGGGGAGGAGATCCATCCCTATACCTGCAGGGAACCCTGGGAGGGTGGGGGAGCAGTCTTACACACCTCACCCAGGTCACTAGGTAGGGAGTATCTAACCAATATCTGTACAGCCTTTTAAGCGGAACTCTCAGCAGAAAGC
>PVLD010004119.1:0-130379 GCA_004027595.1 Dinomys branickii | reverse complement strand
CACTCATGAAGTTCTTCAGTTGTTCTTTGTCGTGGAAATATTTTATTTCTCCATTGAATTTGAGGGATAATTTTGCAGGATACATCAGTCTGGGTTGGAAGTTGTTTTGTCTCAGAATCTGTAGTATCTCACTCCAAGCTCTTCTTGCTTTCATGGTTTCCGTTGAGAAATCTGCTGTGATTCTGATGGGCTTTCCTTTTAGGTGATCTATTTCATTTCTCTGGCAGCTTTTAATATTGTGTTCTTTTGCTGGATATCTGGGATCTTGACTATTATATGCCTGTGTGTATTTTTCTTTGGGTTATGGATCGCTGGGGTTCTATATGCCTCGCTTAACTGAACTTCAGTATCTTTTACCTTGTTTGGGAAATTTTGTGCTATTATTTCATCAAATATTCCTTTTATATCGTTTGTGAGATCTCCTGCTGTTTCACACAGTCCTATAATTCGAATATTGTTACGTTTTGCTTCATCTTGCAGCTTTTGGATTGACTTTTCTTGTGTCTTTGATGATATCATGAGATTCTTCCTTTCACACTCATAAGCTGCCATGCTGTCTTCAAGTTCTGAAATTCTATCTTTGGTTTCATTTAAACGGTTTTGCATGCTTTCAGCGTTAGTTTTCAAATCCTGGCATTCTCTTTGGACCTGTTTCATTATCGGTAATTCATTCCTAAATTGCTCTTGCAACGTTTCCATTTGTTTCCTATTTTCTTTTAGTCTTTTGTCTATTTCTTGTCTGTGTGAATGGAACATTTCTTCCATCATTGTTTTCAGCTCGTTTTTTGTCTGAGAAATCATCGTGGGTATGTGGGTTATTTCTGCTTTAAGGTCTTTCATGGCCTGTTGGAGTTGTTTCATTTCGGATGCAATCGTTTCATAACTTGAAGTTATGAGGCTTCCTGGTTCCCCTGTATCTTCACATTCAAAACTTGTTCTGGTTGGGGTTCAGTTTTGAGACTGCGTTTTGTTCCTCTGTTTTCCCATTTTTGGGTATCAGATTCAAAATGTGGAGCTATAAATTCCACAGGCAGTTCAGCAGGCAAAGGTCTACTGCAGAGGCTGCTCCAATGATTCCTTCTCTTTGGGAGAATGTCCTTTAAGCTGTCTTCTGAGATTTCCGCTTCTACTCCCTACCCCAAAACCTGGCCGGGGCGAATAAACAGCTCGCCATCCCAGGATTCTTGCAGACAGGGCACTCAGGTGTTGCTCCCTGGGTGGAGGTCCTTCCCCCCTCACAAATCCCATTGGGGCACCTAAGTAGGTCTTCCCACCTGGGAGATCCCGCAGACCTTCAGCTGCTTTGATGTCTCTCGCTGGGCTGAGCTTCTTCCCGATTCAGGAAAAACTTGTTAGAGTGCGCAGTTAACTCACCCTGTGATCATGCAGACAGGAATGCCGTTCAGATGTTTCTCCCTGGATGGAGCTTTTTCCCGACTCAGAAATCCCGCTGGTCGCTGTTGCTCCAGTTTGCGCAGCTCCGGCTGTGAGGGTGGGGTTCTGAGCGGGATCCCGGAACGGTGCCCAGTTTGGCGCAGTCTGTCCCAGTAGCGTGTTCTCTGAGTTTCCTCTGCTCCGATGCCTCCAACAAATCCTGGTTACAGCCGCCTCTGACCTGGTCGGGTTCAGGAGCTGAAGCCGTTCTTCCCTCCGCACTCGCTCTCTAGGCTGTATGCGATTTGAACCGAGCTGTGGCCCAATCGCAGGACGGATCCCTTGGGTGCCCAGCTCTCAGGCTCCACCCACTTCTCGCCGCGCGGCTTCTCAGCCGGCCCTTTAATGCTCAGGCCGCGGAGAGCAGCCCGATCAGTTGGAATTTTGCATCCACGGACCGGGCAGCCGCGCGCAAAGGATCGGTCTCTGGGAGAGATTCCCTCTGCTGCTCACCTGGTCGCCATCTTCCCGGAAGTCTTGGAGTCCCTTTTGGAGTGTAGCTAGTTGTGCAGTTGTGGCTGCCTCAAAGCCCTGAATGAATTCGAATGTTTATCTCCCATGCTCGCTGGGGAAGAAGCATAAGGTGCATGGTGCTAATCTAGTCAGTGAGTGTCTGCTGGGAAGGTTTTATTTGCTAGAAATTGCTTTAAACATTTTGAAGTGACTCAGGAGATCAAGGCAGTCACAAAAGTCACTCCTGAAAGAGTCCCAGAGCTGCTTCAAAACCTGGTCAGAAGGATGACATAGGTGTGTTGAAGCATGGGTGAGTATTCTGAGGAAGACTGACGGCCATGTGTCTTTCATGGTCACATATATTCTTAAATTTAAAGATTCACCATATCATTTTGTCACATCCTGTAATGCTGACTTCTAACCGAAATGACCACTGCACTCTCCTGACCTCTATAACTACAGAGTTTGAACTCTAATCTTTTATTTCATTTCTGTCTGTTACTGTGGCTCACTGTTCTCTACCAGGAGTATGTGTCGGGAAGTACTGCCTCTTTTTCTGATGGCATCTGGTCCTCATAAATCAATCCCACATGAAATTGACTAATCTCACCCTATTATACTGCCCTATAATATCATCCATCATTATCAGATCCACTCATGCTAAACATTAGCTACTAATATTGTGAATCTTCTCCTGGGATTCAGGATTAACCGGGACCTTCTCTTTATAAGGGATTATACTATCTCCAAAACTTTGGCCTTTGCTTCCATTGTTTTTCTCTGACCCTACTCTTAGGCTAAGGGCTACGTTTCTCCCTGAAGTTTTAGCTGTGCAGTCACTAGGCCAGTGTTCCTTATATGAAATGAAAGAAGTTAGCACAGGTCAAATGCAAGGCTTGCTGACATGCATTACTGTTTTAGATAAAGATGAATTAAGCAGAATTATTCTCCTCTGTGATAACTTTAAAAAGATATAGAAGAAGTATGTTAATAAGGATAACAATATAAAGTAAAACATATTTAATAAAAGAGTCATAGTTTTGTTTGAGCTTAATGCACTTGGAAAAGATTTTCTTAAGAATTTAGAAGTACACTCTCTACTATAGCTGAATATAGAAATTTTTCTTTTAAAAACTAAATATAAAAAAATTAAACAAAAGAGGTTCATGGAAGCTGTATACCCAATGAATAATGCATACATAAAATATTTCTATTGATCTATATTAAATAATGTGCTCAATAATACACATATATTTCAATTTATGCATAAATATATGACTTAGAGTAGTTGTAGTTTTAAGTTTGCATGTACTACTGTTAAAGATCTTTGATAATTTGCCTGAAAACACAATTAATGTAGTTGGGTATATCATTTTGAGCCAGCAGAACACCAGGGATTAAAGAAAAAAGCCATGGTAAGCACTGCAGTTTTAAGTTTTTCTCTTTTCTACTGAGGATGGAACCTAGGGCCTCGTGCATGCTAGAAAGCGCTCTACCTCTGAGCTACATCTCCTCTGTGCAGCACTTTAGACAGGACATACCCATAAACATGGTGGGAAGCAGAAATACAAGAACCCTTACTGTTTCTCGACAAAGTTAAAAGAAAAAGTTTGCAAAAGCAAACAAATACAGAAAAAGAAACCCCAAAGAATGGATTAATTTTTCAATGAATACATAAGAGAAATTTCCATGATCTCAGGCAGCCAAGGACTGAGGAATTGTGTCCTCCATCTGGCAAAAAAAAAAAAAAAAAAAAAAAAAGTTGTGGAAATATGACTTCCTCAAAAATCAGGAGACATTTCTACTTTTCTCCTTTGATTTCATTTATGTGCCTGTAGATGAGAAGTAGTGACTTCTGAACTCATACTTACACTGTGTACAAATAAAACACTGGAGTGGGCTTGAGTTTTAGTAAGACCCTTTCCCAGGAGTAGATTAACAATTTGGGAGATAGAATTCAAATTTGGGGTTAGTTAAGTCTCGTTAAAAGACTTAGGAATTCAGAACAAAAGTTTGTAAGATTTTTCTCTTAAAATTGAAATAACGTGTACATCTTCATGGGCAAGACAGTAGCAAAAATTATGCCTTACCCTCTGTTGTTAGGTGGGAAAATATAGATAAGAAAACTCCAAGTGATCGTAAAATAGACTGAGACAGACAATAAGGAGAGAAACGGGGGCTCTGAGAAAGGTTTTGGCCTAGAAAGGACCACAGAGATGTAAGATCACCCACTGGGCCACTTCTCAAGTCAGGATAGTCAGTTGTCATCAATATCCTTAAAAATCATCTGGAAAAATGAGCCAATCTTTGGTGTAGACTTTGAATTTACTGAATGTTTTCCTGTGTAAATGATATTTTCCTGTTTACTTACTAATTCAGAAAATGTGTCAGCAGCAAGATGCAGTTTACAAAGAAATCACATGGTCCTGACAAAATGATCTAGTCATCATTTTTTGTGTGGTTTTCCACTCGGGTCTCACCAGACACTTTAGAACACCAAAGATAGAATCCTGGCTTGCCTGTCACTGAATTATTGCTTAAGTTTTAGTACTGTGAACTAGACATCAATGTGTATACCAAAAGTACTCTGATCTTTCTTAAAATTTCCGTGTAAATTTTAAAATTTTGCATTTGAAAATTTCCAATTCAAGCTATTGTCAACAAAAATGTGACTTCTTTTGAGAGAGAAATGTCTTTTATTTTTACCATAAAAGAATCATTAAGAATAATTGTGATTTCAAATGTTCTCAATAATATCATTATTGGATAAATCGATAGGTTTATGAAGGGAAAATTTCTGAAAGCTATAAACACTGAAATCTATAAAACTAACCCGGCCTTCAGTATGTCAGTCAATCTCCTTTTCTTATTTCTAAAACAACTATAAAACATAATGAGCCGCACAGAACACACTTTAGCTGTGTGCTGCTTGCTAATATCCTATGCCTATTACATCCTCTTCACTACTTTTGGGAAAAATTCTGCTCTTACTTTTTTATTCTACGCTGTACATGGAGACTGAGATTCAGTGAATAGACTAAAACATCAATAAGGCGTTAGAGAACCTTCGTCTCCCCAAACCCTGTGCCTCTGTTCCACCTTGCTTTACTTACCCTCTCTCTCAGGTAATCCTAGGAACACTCTCCTTCCCGTGACACCCTCTTAGGACCACACCAATACAGAGATGTACTCTAACTAAATTTACTTCTGTATTTTAATGTAACTAGTAGGAGGGTGCTTGCATAATTTGCATCATTAACTTCCACTTCATTAAACCATGTGTAATTAAATATACATGCAAGAGATTCAAGCCAAATGTTGGTTATAAATTGGCACGTATTTATTTTAGTTTTAACATGTCATGTGTGAGAAAGTTTAAATCTATGCTGAGACCAGCTTTAACTGGAAATGCTCCACCAGTTTAAACTGGAAAACAGCTAGAGTTCCTCTCAGTTTGGCCTTGCCTCCACCTCAGGTCTAGGTTTGTTCTCTGATTTCATTGAACACTGACTGGAGGCCCAGAGCATCCCACCAGGCAGCCCTTCCAAGCACAGTCTCTGTGGCTGTTCACTGGGAAATACTCCAGGGCTGCGTCATATGTATCAGATCTTAACTTCATTCCTCACTAGCTCTATGGCTTTACAAAAGTTACCAACCTGTGAGAACTTCAGTGTATTCATATATAAAATGGAACTGACATGAGTAGTCACCTAAAAGAATTAGAATAAATTAACCACATAAATTTGAACACAGGAGTAGGTAGTACAGCTAAAGAATCAATAAACATTTGCTTTTAGTCCTATTAGTCCACCAGTACGTTGTGTGACATTTTAAAAAGCATTCTTTCCATGTGCTTCTCCAGCATATACTTCTACATGTTTTTTGGAGTATGTATATGTGCAATATTTATAGGATAATCTTGCCATCATTTATACTGAACAAAACAACTATTAAAAAGATTTTTTAAATCCTTTACTCAATTATACATTTAACTGATGGAATAAAGGCTAAGTTTCTTTCATGTAATGTAAAACTAAACATTAGCTGATAAGACTTGTATAGTCAGAAAGTTTAAAATACTGAATGGTAATGTGAAAGATCTGCTTAATATAAAATATCATATATATATATATATATATATATATATATATATATATATGCCTGCAGCCTACATGTGATTGCATAAATATCTAGGAGATATCATGAGGTCTAATATTCCTTACAGTGCCTACTTCAAGTCATCATACACATTTCTTTATCTGATGTAAAATTTTGACTTCTTGTGTCAAACATAAAAATGACAGGTCACCAGCCTAAGCCCTTGTTCTCTGTGCTATTCTAGTTTGTTGACTTTGGTTCTTATATATGTAAGCATGAAAACTAATTGGTTCTGTGCATCAGTAATTGTGATCTATGGTCATAGAACAGTGTTTGGATAGTGGTAAGAAAATATCAGCAAACTCACAAGATCATTAGAAAAACTAGTAATGAAAAGTTGTGGATCTCAACACAATTCTGTGGTAATAAAATTGTCCTATAAATACTTTACAGGTGAATGAATGGCTTTTTAGAAAATACTGAGAGAAAAATATAAGTAGGATTTAAACATTTTGGAAGGGAAAATTAGGGGAAAAATTAGCATCTTAAAGAGACAAAGAAATCATCTGGGTCTTTATTTTACTTTAGATAAATAAAGTTCAATGGATCTCCATTTTTTTTTTTATTTAGAAGAGTTAAAGTCTGTAAAACTTGTTTTGAAAACACAACAAAGAAGATGATTTTCCTTTCAGTTATGAGGACAACCCACAGATATGGCATTTGTCCTTCACCACAAATGAGTGTTGGCTTTGTGTCATACACATAGTGCATTCCAACTTTTTGTTAAATGTAGGATTCTAACTAAATGTCGATAACAACGCTGAAGCAAACATCAAAAGAAATTATTTCACATTGTTTTAAGCAGATACAATGAAATGATTCTATGTCAGTTCATCAGTATAAAGTTAGTGGAAAAATCACAGTTTTGAGACATACTTTTAAAGATTTTTATTGATTTTTATGAACAAATGGATTTAAATATGTCAGAGACTCTGATGGAATTTTTGATAGTAACAGTGGCAGTTCCAACTAGGAAAAAGTTTTAATATTGCCAGGTTAGTTGTCCGACTGTTCCATGCTGTGGGTTGCTCGAAATCTGGCTTGCACTATTTTAACGCAATTTCAGTTAAATTACCAGTAGTGTCTCTTCTGTGGTATTTAAATAACATTGTTGTACTCTACATTGTCAAATCAGCACCTTAAAAATAAAATAAGGCCATGGCATAAGCTTGTTGTGTAGAATCAGTAGGAAAGAATTCAAATTCTAGGTCATCAATGAAAATATTTTTCTTGGTACAAAATTTAAAAATCACTCATTTGCTTGTTTCATATTGTGACATTTTCTAAATTCTCTCTTGTAATTCTGTCTTTGGCTAATTCCTATTAAATGTATTTTTTGTTTTTATAAATTTTAAGCATTAAAACTTGGTTCAAACACAACAATATGCAATAAAACAACCATTGGTGAATTCCTACCATCCTGTCTAGTGAACCTCTGCATCATTTCTAAATTTTTGTTTTTATTTTTTATTCTTATTAATGGTTTGATAAATCTTGCATTCTTCCATCTGATAATCTGACCAATTTCATTGAAGTTAACAATATGTAAAATAACAACCACTGTTAATTCTGATCATTTTGCTTCAAAACCCTGTATCATTTTTATTGCTTTTGTTTTGTTTTGTTTTTCTCTATGTTGTTGGTATTTTACTATTGTTCTTTTTTAAAATTCTCTTTAAAAATAAATAAATTTTTAAAACCTTGGTTTTCTTTTCTCTCTAGGATCCCCTTCTTTGACTGGAACAGGAACAATCAATGTCATAGTAGATGATGTCAATGACAATGTACCCACCTTTGGCAGTAAAATGTATTTCACAACAATTCCTGAAGATGCACCAACTGGAACAGATGTCTTATTAGTAAATGCCTCAGATGCTGATGCTTCGACCAATGCAGTTATAAGGTCAGTATGTTTAGCGATACAAATGTTGGTTATTTTCTCCTTCAACATTTGAATTTGAACTAAATGAATATGATGTCTAGTTGCACTAGAAATCCCATATTAACTCACAGTACTATTCCTGTTAACTATTGCTAACTTCATTAAAACTATAACAATTTTGCTCCTTCTAAATTTTTATTTATTCATTTTACTTATAGTTTCCTATCCTATGATTGTGCAGTTCAGGAAAACAGTGGCTGGTCCTGCTGCATGGGGTTGGCTGTTGTTGCTCAGTGCTGTTAGCCAGGTGACTGGGTGGGCGGGAGATTCCAAAATGGCTTTGTATGCCTGCTGCTTTGGCGGAGATGTAACGTGGTCTGCTCTCTCCTCATGTCATCTCAGGACTTCATAATGTGGCTACCAGAGCAGTTGGGTTTTCACATGGTATCTGTGGGCTGCAAGAACTTGTGGTGAAAGCTGCCAGTCTTGCTCAACATCAGGCCCTGAAGTAGCACGGCGTCGTTTCCTCAGTGCTCTTAGTCAAAGCCATTATAGCCAGGCCAGATGCACTGGGAGGAAAAATGTGCACCACCTCTGACGACAGGAACAGCAAAGAATTTTGACCATTTTTAACCCTCCTCTAGCCTCAATAAGAACATTGAGTGTAGTTTATTTGTGCAAAACTGTTTTTTTTCTCTTTTTAAATCATTTCACTGTAAAGAGAAAACTATAAAGGCTTGTTCTGAGAATATGAAAGCTATTGAGTCGATTTAGGTTACTGTCTTCTTTTATGCCCATTCTACACTTATACGAGAAGACGATTCTCAAATTATCTGCAGAAGGCCCAAGACAATATATTTTCACAGTACGCACCCTCTTCTGTAGGCTGGTGTTATTTAAGTTAGACTGGGTTAGCTGGTGAGAAAAGTAATGGATCGGAAGATGGGATTCAGCAGGTTAGAGGAATTATTAATAAAAGTAGCATATGTATGCACCCGATGATGATTTGACTAGTGATTTATTTCATTGTTTATTAATAGTTTCCTTTGAACAAGATCATCTTGGGAAACTGACTTCAATTAGTTTCTGCCTATTGGCAGAGATGAACGAGGTGATACTGTAGTATCTAACAGAGGGAGTTTTAAAAGTTCAATAAGTCCTCATTGTGCTGCTGCTTTGAATAAGTCTCAAAAAAGGACAAGATTCCTGTTCTCTTTAGCTGATACGGTTTTTCGGTAGAAAATGACATATGCATAGAAAAGATTATTTCCTATGGCGATGACAGCCTATGGATGTGATCTTTATAAAAGCTGTCTTAGTCTATTTGTGCTGCTATATTAAAATACCTAAGACCAGGTAATTCATAAACAGTAAAACTTTCGTGCTCATGTTTATGGAGGCTATGAGGGTGCTGCAAAGGTTGGTGTCTAGAGAGGACAACTTTTAAAATAAAACCCCCTCACCCCATCCTTAAGAGAAGATGAAGGCAGTGTCCATACATGGGGGAGCAGCCCTGGAATAGAAGACCTCATTTCACGTGAAAAACTCTATCATTATGACTCAGTGTCTTCCTACATATTCATCTCTTCATATTATCACGTTGGCTATTAAATTTCAATAACTAATGAAAATAAATTGGATTTTTTTGTACTGGAAATCAAACTCAGGACCTTGTACTTGCTAGACAGGTGCTTGTGCCACTGAATATGAATTTGAAGAGAAACATTCGGATCTTAGCAGATGGCTTCAAGAAGAGACATCCCTTAAGTCTGAAGTAACAGACAGTGACACAGAAGTGTGTTTGATGTTATCTAAAAGGCCAGTGTGGCTGGATCAGAGTAAGCAAAGGAACACGGAGATAGGCAAGGGCCAGGCCATACAGACTATTTAAGGTCTCTTTGGTTATGTTACGAGATTAGGAGTATTTGGATTTACTTTTAGGTGGAAAACTAGAGGAATACGTTGAAGTTTAGAAGTAACATAAAGTTTCTACATTTGGATATGGACGAGGAAGGACTCATCCATAAAGTGAGACTTGACAGAGAGGTAACAAAGAGGTCACTTGGGCACTGATTACTCCGGTAATTCAAACACAATGTAGAGTAGCCTTATACTTAGAGAAAAGAAAATTGAAAGAATAGATTTAGAATACAGACAGGATATCAGAAATGAATCTACTATTGGTATTCTGGCTTGACCACCTTGACAGACTGATGCAGGTACATCTGGAGAACAGAGAAGTTTGAGGGAGGTCAGGATTTATTCCTGTGTGGTTTGAAGTGACTCTTAGTCATTCACGAAAGACATCATCTAGGAAGATAGAGCTCAACCTAATGACCTTACAGTTGGAGTCAGTACTGGATATAGAGGCCTGGAGTTGTCAGTATGTAGAAAACATGTGGAGCAATGAACGGCACATGGATGCTGCAGAGAGAGTGTAGCCAAAGAAGGAAAGAGAAACAAGAGCTGGTCACTGGGAATCTTCAGAGGAAACTCACCAAAGCAGTTAAGAAGGTTGCCCAGGGTTGCAGAGGGAAATTCGTGATACAACAGATGCTCACATGCAATATAAAAAGGGAGAAAACAAAACACACAATTTTGCAGAAGACTGGGACCAACTTCCAGGAGGATAGATGAACCCCTACAGACTTACAGAGATGCATCATGGAGGATTAGGGACATTGCAGTCAGAGCTTTATGCCTCTTTGAGTCATTGCACTAGCTTCGCTCTGAGAGGGGCAGGCGCAAGGCAGCTACTTGGTTGTGAACCTCAAAAGGCCTGCCAACACCTCCCCGCTTTACTTGTGCTACACCAAGTGGTGCAAGGAATGAGATCCATAGCCTGAGATTTAGTACAGACGCTTCAGCGTCACAGTGAAGTCATGGTAATCAGGCTGCATACAGCTGAATCCTGACTCTATTACTACTAATTGCAAAGTAGGGGAATATTATCGAACACTTGTAGATGTCTTTTTGGTGAACTAGATATACCAGACATACAAGTGACTTTACAGAGGATAAATAGAGAAAACTGAGCTACTTACAGTATACTTGGTGTCTGTCAATACATCTTGTTCTAGTCCATGCAAAGCACCTAGTGGTTATCTGACACCTGCTAGCGCTCAGTGAGTAAGACAATGACTTTTGGGAGATGCTTATCCACTGTTGTGTAACAATCTAATAATCCTTTATAATTCTTCATGCAGGGGAAGCTTTCCAAAGATGATTTTTAAATTCTAGGTGTAAAGTTGAATTTGTACAAAATTGATATCATCCTTTGATCCATGCATTTATTGCTAGAGTAAATGCTCTAGTGACCCTCTGTTTTCTTCTAATGTATATAGAAAATTTATTGCAAAATACTATCCTACACTTGTGAAGTATGGTAATGAATATAAACATGGTCCAGAATATATGATTCATACTTTCAGAATGTTTTACCAAATTTTAATGGTAGACCTGTTGTGATGAGTTTGGATTTAAGTTGCATATTTTGGTTGCTAGCTGGGTGGCTGAATTTTCATTTTCCTGTAATAGCAGACAACTATATACTTACATGTTCTGGTACATAGCTCAAACACATATGTGAAAATCTTTAGTTTACTGTATGGATAGATTTTAGTCATATGAAATATCACCATTTAAACATAAATAAGATTAGAACAAAATTTTTACAGTTTAAATTAAAACTATGCTTACAGATGTACATGTATGAGAGCCTAAACCAAACATTCTTTGGATTGATAGCCTAAATGACATAAGATGTATTTTTACAATAGACATTCATGCATCATTTTTATTCATGAAATCCAGGAAAAAACCCACTCCACCTTCAGGCTAAAAGAGCAATTCTATTAAGTTTTACACCACTGATGTAACTTTTACTTTTTAAAATTATTTTCTCAACCACTAGCATAAGAAATCAGTTAATATCTATAAATGTCTGTGGTATAGAAATGTGAAGGTTACTAAATCAATATTATTTTTTCTTTCTCATATATATTTTAGCACCAATGCCATCCATCTTATACAATGTCTAACAGATAATAGTGGGTGATGATTAAATGTGCTGAATTACTGATTTTCACAATGAACACAACAATCTTGAAAGGAGAGCTTCATTATTTCAGTATGGGCCGGGGGTATAGCTCAGTGGCATAAGAGCCTGCCTGGCAAGCACAAGGTCCTGAGTTTGATTCCTGGTACAAAAAAATGTAGGTTTCTGTCTAATTTCTGCTATTTATTCCTGAAAATCTTTCAATCTGATTTTTTCTCCCAGTATTTACTGAAAAAGGACTTCATAAGAAGACTGTGATGAAATTTGTTAAGTCCAATGACTTTTTCTGAGTCTTTGTATTCCTTACGTTCTTTCTAAAACAATGCTTGCACTGTCATTCTTTCCACTTTTTTCTGTGCAATGTATATACATAAATATCATTTCTTAATTCTCACCCTGTATTCCTGACCACACTTAAGTATGTATCTGCAACTCCTCTGTTTCCCCTATAAAGTAGTTCAACCATTCCCCAAATCTTTGTGATTTGTGTGTGTGTGTGTATGTGTGTGTGTATGTGTGTGGGGGGGGAGAGACGGGGAGAGAACAATTTCCATGTCTATAGTCATAAGCAGAAAAAAGGTCCAGGTCTGCACTGTGAACAGTGAATCCTTTCAGAGCTTCTCAGCAACAAAGCTCTCCAGTAAATTTATTTTACCTGAACGCTCTGCTGGCATCAGAATCTCAGCGTACGTGAAACTCTGAGCCCTTCTTGTTTCTCATGTTGATTTTCTGCTTTCTTTCCAACGTATTGTCTTACTTTCTTTTCCATACCTGTGGTTCACAGCCATACTCTTCTTCTTTACTCAAGTAATGAACACAGTCTGGTGTCCTTTTTTAATGTCTCAGACACTTGCTTTTTTCTGTAATTCTTCCTGCCAGGAGGTTTGCTCAGTCCATAAGTACATCACGTGTGACATATAATGAACATGCACTTCCCTGAGTCTGGTTTCTAATCCCACCATTCTGTGTGCTGCACTGTGCTGTACATGACCCTTGCCATTAAGCTCTCTGTTGAACTGGAAGGATTTTAGGGACACTAGGTAATGTCCCTAAAATCCTTCCATGAAGGTAATTTGTAATCTTATAAGCAGCTGTATTACCTTTTCTTCTGGTACCAGGAATTGAACTCAGGATCTCACACTTGCCAGCTATATCCTTGGCCCCTGTAATTGTATTGCTACCTTGTAAAATGTTTCTTTTAAGCACAGAATGGGTAGATAGAACAGTCTAATCAATATAATTTGAGAAAATCAAAAAATCCTCATGTACTTAACCATTCTTAGAAAAATAAGTGGCTTATGAGCAAGTAAAGGATAAAATATGTTGTAGCAAAGATGATAACAGGTACAAAATCAAAGAACTGTGCCAAAGTATGGTGCTAGAGGAACTAAGTCTTTCAATAGGATTATTAGTTTGGGAATGCACCTTGTATACCTATGGGGAAATGACAATTTCTTTCTGCATATAGTGGGAGAAACAATGGAAGTGTTTCAGGTAGAGCCTTAACATGACCACTAGTTTATCTTTTACAATGTTGCCTCTCCCAGAATTGTAGGAGGTGCTTTGGAGGAGGCCAGGGCTGAGCCTGTGCCGAAAAGGACAGTGGCCATAATATGAACCAGCCTAAACATTAATCAGCTACTCTACAACAGTGATTCTCCCTGCCCCTGAATCTTTCAACTTCCAATTTGCCTATGGCCTAATGCCCAGTTTTCGTATTCTAGCTGCTCCATAAATGGCCCCAGTGTCTTTCCAAGCTTATTCTGCACAAATACACAAACATATAGCCAAAATTTCAGCCTCACCAGATCATTTTCTGCTCCTGGGAAAAGGATCAGAGCTTTCCCCAGCCTCCTAGCCATAGTCAAGTCATTCTATAGCCTAGACCACGGGTAAGCAAACTCCCGCCCGCAGGCTCTGGTTGGCCCTGCGCCTGCTTTGTAAATAAAGTGCTATTGGAAGGCAGCCATGCCCATGTGTGTCCTCACTGGCTGGGCCAGTTTTCCCACTCCAGCGGCACGCTGCATCCTGCAACACAGACCTGTGACCTGCCAGCTGAAAATGCATCTTTACTCTCTGCATCTTGACAGAAAGGGCTTGCAGCCATTCTTGAAAACATATTTTCTCCCTTTTCCAACAATAACGCAAAGTAGGCTAACTTTCCAGGCTTATCTGAAACTTATTTCTGTTCCAGTCCAAAGTGTTCTGTGTCTTCTGTCCGCCCAGACCGGCTCTCAGCGGTGTCATGGATCTTTAACCTACTGCCCTCTCTCCTGTTTTGTTTTCCGTGTCTGCCTTCCTTTTAGGATGTGAGCATAAATCTAGGATTCCTTCCTGCTGACCCACGTCTGCTTTTAGTCTGTCTGTCCGTTTACATATCTATTCTATAGGGATAGAATATACTACATAATAAATTATTATTTTATAATGATAAGTAGAGTATAATATATAGTAAATTATTATTTCATAATTGTAAATGCACATATACTGTATTATGTGTGTAAACCTAGACTTTTGTGTGCCTACCTTGCTTCAGCGACCATGCTACATGCTTTTCATATAGAATTTTATGTAATATTTAAAACTTCCAGTTGAAAGAAGTACACCTATAGTCATCACTTTATGGACAAAGAAAGAAGACTTAGAAAATTTCAGTGGTTCTATGAATTTAAGTAATACTAGTCAGGTTAAAGTGAATTGTGTTCAAAATGCAGCCTCTTACTAAATGATTTTATTCGCCTAGCATAGAACATAGTTCATAGTTCTTTAATAGATCTCAGGGAGAGTCAAAGAAAGTTGAAAAAATCAAATGAAGATATTTTAGTTTTAAAAATATAATTCAATAGAGTCATTGTTCAGATAATAATGATCTCTGGGCAAATAATTTAAAACAAAGATTTCTTATTCTTAAATTGGAAAATAAATCAACACATTTGTTGATTTGCCTTGTACTAAACCCATGTAAACCAGCCCTGTACTGACATCCCTTGAACAAGAGTTAATTTTGGCCTTAGCAACCAGATACAGCATTTCTTACCTTCACTGCATTCTCTCAGTTGAATTTTACCTTCTTTATATTGTAGTTGAATGAAAAAAGACAGTGATTAAGTCACACTATGTAATACAGCATGCAGTGATGTTTCCCTACTGTCTCCTCTGTAATTCGGTATTTCCTTTATTGATGTTGTTATAACAAATACGAAGATAACATTATGTTATACAGCATGCAGTGCCAATTCCCTACTATCTTCTCTATAACTTGGTATTTTCTGTGTTGTTTCTGTGTTATTCTGGGTTCTTTTGTCTTAAAAATAAAACTAAAAAAAAAGAGAAAGATATAGACTTGTATGCTCAAGAAAAAAAATAGAAATTCAACTCTTGGTCTACCATTTAAAGATCTATTTTCTTTGTATAACTATTTAAATTTCCCTTAGATTCATATTCTTTATCTATAAAAAAATCTAAATTTAAACCAAACTGTTAGGATTGTTTTGACTTTTAAAGAGAACAGATAAATTGCCTAGTTGTGTTCAGTACACTGAGATGTCAATGGTATGCTGAAATTCTTTACAGAATGGCGTAGATGTTTAACTGTGAAGAAGATAGCACAAAGCACAATTCAGTAAACTTCATAACCTTACAAAACATATAGGGCCCAGAAGCAGGAGCAGCGTACCTGTGTGGTGAGAAACAAACCAAGCCCCTAGTAGAGGAAGCAAAAGCCACTGCTTGTATATCTTCTCACTTTTCACCTCAGAAGTATACACTTTCCCGTGACTGATGCTGCATAATATCTCTGATTTAAAATAGAATTTGCATACATTTTTGAACTTCATAAAGTTTAGAAAAATTAATCATGTATGAGTATGACAATTTATTCTTTATAAAAATACTAATTATATTATTGACCAATAAAGAGTAACATCTATGATAACATAAAAATATAAATGTATGGTGTAAGATTCCTTTATTATTTACTTAAACTTGGACCAGATGTTTCACTATTTGTTTTAGAATGGTCCTTCTCCTGTACGTGTTTCAGACACATCCAAAACTTCCAAGTCCAAATTTGCATTCCTTTGCATCATTCATATTTTATTTTATTTTATTTTACTTTATTTTATTTTATGTGCATATTTAAGGAAGCAAACATTTGATTGAACCTTGATTTTTGCTGCTATAAAGGTATTAGGAAAATTCATGTGTGTGTGTATGAATCACTGCTTTTTATGGTAACAAAAATTGAAATTTAATTTCTGAATCAAAAATTAGAAATTTATTAGTTAATTTCTACATATGTTGATAGCAATAGATTTTCCAAAATGAAATCATATACTTTCTCATAATGCATGTTTCATAAACTTTCTTCAAAAGGTAAGTTAGTTTGATCATTTTAGACCTGAATTCCTGACTCTTAAATACTTAGTCCATAAATCTCTGGTACTTTCATTTTGACAAAGGGAACAATATAATTTACTATGTAGTCAGCATTTTTACTTTATAAAGAGTCACTGCTGGTCAGTCAGTACATTCTTTTCTATTGTCATTCACTCTTGATTCTAGCATGGAGGTGCTAAAAGGTTAAGTATGTGAGCAATACCAAGTAATTGGCCAGTACTGAAGTAATTTCTCACCTAAGTCCTTTCTATATTTTTCCTTGCCTCTTTTTGTAATTCTATAAGATCTCTGTTCTTTTCAAATGTCACCTCTCATATATTTTATTTCACTAAAGTGGGATAAAATGCTGAAATATTTGTTTTAAACTATGAGGATAATGGAATGTCTATGTTACTGGCTGCAGTGTAGCTTTTTTCAACCTCTGTATTTTCTATCAGTCACTTGCTGTTACTTTGTTTATGTGGACACAAGCTAAGTTTGTAGAAGCATGCCATTAATTCCGACAAGTATATTTCTTGGTTGGAATAAAGAAAGCTTTTGAAGATATCTCTTTCCTTGTTATCCTCCAACTTTTTATTATGGACCATAAGCAATTTCTGAACCTTCAGGGTGAGCTACTTCTTTCCTGATCTCTGTGACCCCACCTGAGACATAACATCAGGAATCTGGACAGAGAACACTTTACTCTTCATAAAGAGGAGAGAGGCTCTCCTCAGTGGAAACTGCTGCTTGCTGGCCAATCTGGTTAGCATCAGACGTCCAGGACACTCGTACCTCCCCAGACACGAGAGCAGCATAGCCATATGAGGAGTGACAAATGAGAGAATTAATAACCAAGAACATCTCTGTATAAATAACCAGCTCCTTAGTTGTCCTGGACAGCCGATGTATGTTAAACGCAGTGCTATGTCTTTAAAAAATAAGATCTCCAATTTATTTTCTCAGGTTTATTATGTTATACAACAGAAAAATAATTCTTCAGTTGACTTTTTAAAAAAATCATTTGTGATCCTGATCACTAGCCATAATATTAGAGCAAGCCCCTGATTTATACCCATTTATTTAGAACATAGGCTCATATATTTAAAACACAGTAATGTTTTGAGTTCATTTTGTGATGCTGTGTGATTGGAGAGTCCTGATAAACATGCAGAATCCCACTTGAGGTCACTGGATGTTTTACATTAACAGTTGTCAATGTAATATTCACATAATTTTTGAAATATTTTTATTCTAACCATATTCCTTCATTGCTGTATAATGTTACTTATGATATTTTTCTTTACATTTACACTTGTTTTTCAATTTTAATAAATATTTTCAATATTAGTAAATAAGATGTTGTAGTATGCTAACTAAAAGAAATATGCCTATCTTTGCTCTCTGCTTTAGTTATAGCATCATTGGTGGAAATTCTCAATTCACCATCAACCCATCCACAGGACAAATCATCACAAGTGCATTACTAGACAGAGAAACAAAAGATAATTATACTTTGATAGTGGTCTCCAGTGATGCTGGGTCTCCGGAGTCTCTTTCCAGCTCCACCAGCGTAATTGTAACTGTGACTGATGTGAATGACAACCCACCAAGATTTCAACATCATCCATATGTCACACATATCCCATCTCCTACCCTCCCAGGTAATCAAACTAACTATGAGACAACATGGGTACGTGCAAAATATATATCAAATGTTGCCTAAGAATGCAATGGCATTATCTACATTGACCTTATGTACAGGATTTGATAATTACTACATCATGTTATTACTACTTGTTAATATTGTTTGAACATTATAAATAACTAAAGTAGATATTACTTCATTTTTAAGGGTGGTCATTTCCTAAATTATATTTTGTAAATTTCCTGAGAGAAGGAGCATTGTCTCTCTTTTCCATGTCATATTTCTAGCATCTGATACATTATCTAAGAGGTCATAGGCATTCAAATGTAATTGTTGATGGAAAATAAACATCTTATTCAATTCTATATTGATATATATTTCATAAAATATTTAAAGAATAAATAATTCTAAATAATATTTCTACTTTATTCCAGTTTTTGTGGGTGTAAGTTTTTTCATTCAGTAAGTTTGTGGAGCCATTTACAAATTGCTTTCATATTGATGAGATGCATTCACTTCCCTGCATCTTTTTCAAATTTATTTGTTATCATGTTTTTATTTGCAAAACATGTCTGCCTCGTGCATACTGTCAAATGCCTGTCTTATGGCACAAGCTGCCATTTGTAATTGTTAGATGAATTTTCAAACAGGAAAATACACATAGTTTGCAAGTTTATTAGTGTTCTTCATTTACGAATCTTTTAATAAGGAAAAAAATAAATGAATTCTGTATTCCTCCTTTTAGTAATCTTTGGTCTTTTATCAACTTGAGAATGGCTAATTGATACCAACTGAAAGTATAAAATCTGTAAAGGTACCTGCCAACTTTCTATCCAAAGAAGTGCAAATATCAAAATCAAAAGTACCCGATGAAAGTCTTTAGCTGAAATTACTCTTCCGGGCCAGATCTTAATTACATGCGCTGTGTGGCGGTGCACTATAGCATCTCCCCTGCAAAATGAGGTGCGCTTAAGCTTCTTTTCCTCATGAGACTTTTTATAATTATAAAAGTTGCTGCAGGATTTTAATAAAAGACTTTTCACTTTCTTTGCACACTTCTCTAGGGGTGTTCAGAAGTGTTTCTGAATGAGAATATTGAAAAAAATGTCCGTATGGAAGCTTTGCTACATATTTAGACTACAATCTGCCATACTGGCACGCATTCAAAGCTCTAACTTCTGGAATCCAAATTGGGTCCATCTTTCCCTCCATTCCTATTTCTTACTGCTTTATAGTTATGTTAATTTATTTATGCACATATCTACATATTTATGCACACACATAACTTTCTCTCTATGTAGCCGTAGGTCACAGGTAAAAGACTTTTGCTGTGAAACACTGGTTATCATGATATAGTATTTTTTTAGAAACATCATTTTTGTTGACATGATTGGTGTTATATACTATTTTAAATCATAATCGGGCAATGATCTTTTTTCTCTGGCAGAAGTGCAGCTCTTTACAAAGCTTGTAAGTTATATGCTTATTGGAATGTGTTATGTACAGATTCTCCTCCTGGGAGCTATGATTCTGAATGATAAGTCCGTTCCCTTCATTGTGCTTTTCTCAAAGGTGTACTAAAAAATATTAAATCCAGTAGACTTTATGGGTTTTAGTGAGCAAATAAAACATCGATCTGTGAAGACTATCATTAAACATATTGACTGGGGAACTTTGGAGAAAATGTGGGAGATACTGTTCTCTTTGGCTGTCAGAAAAAAAGTCATATCAAGCAGCAATGTAGATGTTTTTGTACATTAACCTAACACCAATGTTTGCTTTGCTTTCAAAAAAAAAAAAATGTTTGCTTTGCTTTCTATGTGATTATAACTGTAAACCCCCTCTTTTTATAGGGGCCTTTGTCTTTGCAGTCACAGTTACAGATGCTGATATTGGACCCAATTCTGAACTACATTACTCTCTTTCGGGCAGAAACTCTGAAAAATTTCATATTGATCCAGTGAGGGGAGCAATCATGGCGGCCGGACCACTTAACGGGGCTTCAGAAGTGACATTTTCTGTTCATGTGAAAGATGGTGGTTTATTTCCTAAGACAGATTCCACCACAGTAACTGTGAGATTTGTGAACAAGGCAGATTTTCCTAAAGTCAGAGCCAAAGAACAAACATTCATGTTTCCTGAAAACCAACCACCAGGAACGCTTATCACCACCGTTACAGGATCCTCTCTGAGAGGAGAAACGCTGTCCTATTATATTGCAAGTGGGAATCTCGGCAATACTTTCCAAATTGATCAGTTGACAGGACAAGTATCTATTAGCCAACCTTTGGATTTTGAAATGATACAGAAGTATGTTGTATGGATAGAGGCCAGAGATGGAGGCTTCCCTCCTTTCTCTTCTTATGAGAAACTTGACATAACAGTATTAGATGTCAATGACAATTCCCCAGTTTTTAAAGAAGATCCATTTGTATCAGAAATCTTAGAAAACCTTTCTCCTCGAAAAATACTTACTGTGTCTGCAATGGACAAGGACAGTGGACCAAATGGACAACTGGATTATGAAATTGTTAATGGCAACGAAGAAAATAGTTTCGGTATCAATCATGCCACTGGTGAGATTAGAAGCATTCGACCGTTAGACAGAGAAACAGTTTCTCATTATGTGCTAACCATAAAATCTTCAGACAAAGGGTCCCCTTCTCAAAGTACCTCAGTAAAAGTCATTATTAACATTTTAGATGAAAATGATAATGCCCCTAGGTTTTCTCAAATATTTAGTGCCCGTGTTCCTGAAAACTCCCCTCTAGGATACATAGTTACACATGTCACTACTTCCGATGAAGACATCGGTGCAAATGCAATTAGCAGGTATTCTATAATGGACACAAGTCTTCCATTTACTATCAACCCCAGCACAGGGGATCTCATCATTAGCAGGCCTTTAAATAGGGAAGATACAGACCGTTACAGAATTCGAGTTTCTGCACATGATTCTGGATGGACTGTAAGCACAGATGTCACCATATTTGTGACAGATATCAATGACAATTCCCCAAGGTTTAGCAGGCCCTCCTATTATTTAGACTGCCCTGAGCTTACTGAGATCGGCTCCAAAGTGACTCGGGTATATGCAACTGATCCTGATGAGGGATCAAATGGACAAGTATTTTATTTTATAAAATCTCAGTCAGAGTATTTCAGGATTAATGCCACAACTGGAGAGATTTTTAATAAGCAGGTCTTAAAATACCAGAATGTCAGTGGCTTCAGCAATGTGAACATTAACAGGCATAGTTTCATAGTGACATCTTCAGATCGAGGTAATCCTTCTTTACTTAGCGAGACAACTGTTACTATCAACATAGTCGACAGTAATGACAACGTACCTCAGTTTCTTAGTGATAAATATTTTACACCAGTTACCAAAAATGTTAAAGTTGGTACGAAGCTAATCAAAGTGACTGCAGTAGATGATAAAGACTTTGGACTGAATTCTGAAGTGGAGTATTTCATTTCTAATGAAAATTATCTAGGGAAATTTAAGCTGGACAATGATACTGGATGGATTTCTGTAGCATCTTCCCTGATGTCTGACTTGAATCAAAACTTTCTGATCACAGTCACAGCAAAGGATAAAGGAAATCCCCCACTTTCTTCCCAAACAACTGTTCAAGTAACTGTCACTGAGGAAAACTACCACACACCTGAATTTTCTCAAAGCCACATGAGTGCAACCATCCCTGAAAGCCACAGTGTTGGGGCAATTGTCAGAACTGTTTCTGCGAGAGATCGAGATGCAGCCATGAATGGCTTGATTAGGTACAGCATTTCTGCAGGAAATGAAGAAGGCATTTTTGCAATTAATTCCTCCACAGGTGTATTAATATTAGCCAAAGCTCTTGATTATGAGCTATGCCAGAAGCATGAAATGACCATTAGTGCAACAGATGGAGGATGGGTTGCCAGAACTGGTTACTGCAGTGTGACTATAAATGTGCTTGATGTGAATGACAATTCTCCGGTATTTGATCCTGATGACTATTTCCCTACTGTTTTGGAAAATGCTCCAAGTGGGACAACAGTTATCCACCTAAATGCAACAGATATTGACTCTGGAACCAATGCTGTGATTGCATATACTGTTCAGTCATCAGACAGCGACCTCTTTGTCATTGATCCCAACACAGGAGTCATCACCACCCAAGGCTTTTTGGACTTTGAAACCAAGCAGAGCTACCACCTTACTGTGAAAGCCTTCAACGTGCCTGATGAAGAAAGGTGTAGTTTTGCCACTGTTAATATACAGTTAAAAGGGACCAATGAATATGTGCCTCGCTTTGTTTCCAAGCTGTACTATTTTGAAATCTCAGAAGCAGCTCCTATAGGTACCATAGTGGGAGAAGTGTTTGCCAGTGACCGTGATATGGGCACTGATGGGGAGGTACACTACTTAATTTTTGGTAACAGTCGGAAGAAAGGTTTCCAGATAAATAAGAGGACGGGGCAAATTTATGTTTCTGGACCTCTTGATAGAGAAAAAGAAGAAAGGGTATCTTTGAAAGTATTGGCCAAGAATTTTGGCAGCATTAGGGGTGCTGATATAGATGAGGTCACTGTAAATGTTACCGTGCTTGATGCCAATGATCCACCTGTTTTTAGCCTAAACATCTATAGTGTTCAGATCAGCGAAGGGGTGCCAATAGGAACTCATGTGACCTTTGTCAGTGCCTTTGACTCAGATTCCATCCCCAGCTGGAGCAGGTTTTCTTATTTCATCGGATCAGGGAATGAGAATGGTGCCTTTTCCATTAATCCCCAGACAGGACAAATCACTGTTACTGCTGAATTAGATCGAGAAACCCTGCCTGTCTATAATCTCACAGTTTTGGCTGTTGACTCGGGAGCCCCCTCTGCCACAGGCAGCACCTCTTTATTAGTCACCCTGGAAGACATAAATGATAATGGGCCCATGTTGACTGTCAGCGAAGGAGAAGTTATGGAAAACAAACGCCCAGGAACTCTGGTAATGACCCTTCAGTCCACCGACCCAGATCTTCCTCCTAATCAAGGCCCCTTTACCTATTACCTGCTAAGCACGGGTCCTGCCACCAATTATTTTAGTCTGAACACTGCTGGAGTTCTGAGCACAACCCGAGAGATTGACAGAGAGCAGATTTCGGACTTCTACCTGTCTGTGGTTACTAGGGATTCTGGGGTTCCTCAAATGTCTTCCACAGGAACAGTGCACATCACCGTTGTAGATCAAAATGACAATCCTTCTCAGTCTCGGGCAGTGGAGATATTTGTTAATTATTATGGCAACTTGTTTCCTGGTGGAATTTTAGGCTCTGTGAAGCCACAGGATCCAGATGTGTTAGACAGTTTCCACTGTTCCCTTACTTCTGGAGTGACAAGCCTCTTCAGTATTCCAGGAGGCACCTGCGATCTGAATTCCCAGCCACGGTCCACAGATGGCACATTTGATCTGACTGTCCTTAGCAACGATGGAGTTCACAGCACAGTCACAAGCAACATCCGAGTTTTTTTTGCCGGGTTTTCCAATGCCACAGTGGATAACAGTATCTTGCTTCGAGTCAGCGTACCAACAGTAAAGGACTTCTTGACTAACCACTACCTTCATTTTTTACGCATCGCCAGTTCTCAGCTAACTGGCCTAGGGACTGCTGTGCAACTCTATGGTGCATATGAAGAGAATAACAGAACATTACTTTTGGCAGCTGTGAAGCGCAATAATAATCAATATGTGAATCCCAGTGGTGTAGCCACCTTCTTTGAAAGTATCAAAGAGATCCTTCTCCGGCAGAGTGGGGTAAAGGTAGAATCTGTGGACCATGACTCCTGCATTCCCGGTCCCTGCCAGAATGGAGGGAGCTGTATTAGAAGACTGGCTGTGAGCTCCACGCTGAGGAGCCATGAGAGTCTCCCCGTTATCATTGTGGCAAATGAACCTCTGCAGCCTTTCTTATGCAAGTGTCTGCCGGGGTATGCTGGTAGCTGGTGTGAGGTAGATATAGATGAATGCCTCCCAACCCCTTGCCACAATGGCGGAACCTGTCACAACTTAGTGGGAGGGTTTTCATGCAGCTGCCCAGAAGGCTTCACAGGGAGGGCCTGTGAGAGAGACATCAATGAATGCCTGCCCGGTCCTTGCAAGCATGGGGCAGTGTGCCAGAATTTTCCAGGAGGCTTCAACTGTGTTTGCAAAACTGGATACACAGGTATGATGGTGTTTGATCTTTTTTCCCTAGAACATTAGCAATGTCATGTATAGTGGAAAGTAATGTACTTGATCATTTTCAATATCTTTTCATCAGAGTGAATGTAATCATAATGTATTTTGAAGACTTTAATATTGGTTAGGCACTATTCTGATCACTTTGTGTATGTTTTTATATTTACTTCTTGTCAGAAACTTTTAAGGTAAGAATATCTTCTACTTATTATAGACAAGAAAGTTGAACTAGAGAGGACATAAATAAGTTTTTGGAAGGGATTCAGTTGATTTGTAGTAGTTTCATGATCGAAGGCTACACATTTAATTCCAGACTTATACTCTTTGTCTGCACAATGTCTCTTAGAAAGAAAAAAAAGTTTTCTTTTTCGTTTGTTTTTGAGACAGGTTCTCACTGTGTAGCTCAAGCTAGCTTTGAATTCACTGTGTAGGCCAGGCTGGCCACTAACTGGTGGCTATCCTCCTGCCTCAGCCTCCCAATTGCTGGGAATACAGGTGTGCACCACCACACCAGGCCCACGAAAAATATTCTCCTCAAAGACAGTGATAAACTTTAAAGTTCATATAAAGCATAAGACCTGGAGCATTTTATGCTGTAAATAATTATTAGCAGTTAGGATGTTATTTCTTTCACTTTATCATCTTCACTTTATGATCTTTGCGGTCATAATTATGCACGTATTCCATATTTTGAAGAGACTACAGAAAAGTCATGCTTTAAGATTAAGATTTATATGGTTTGTTATTTTTAGTAGTTGGGTAGAAAACATAATAGGCTGATTTCTCAGGTAAGCCAGAAAGAAAAGAACCACAATTTACCTTGACACTTCAGAAGCAGCATTAAACATTTAGCATAAATGTGTTCAACTAGTCTTTGGTATCATAATAAGACATGATGTTCACTATATAAATCTCTGTTTCCATTTCCTTTGTCTTTAGCAGTCTTTCATATATCTACTGGCTCGGGGTGAATGACCATTGTGCTGCTTGCAAGTCTGAGTAGAGTGAAATTCTCTTCTATATGTTGCACTACATATTTTTAGAATATGGATATTATATTGTGTTGGTCTGAAGTGTTTATAAGTCCAACTTAAAGTACAGCCAATACCAAGACAGGTTTCTAAGTATTTTTGCAGATGTTTCATAGAATACAATTTTATGAGATTTTTAAAAAGAAAAATGCATTTTGATAGTAAACTTTAAAAGTGTTCATCATGTGTGTACTTTCTTTTTTATCTTAGGACAGTTGGTAATAGAAGGCATGTTTGAAAAAGCTGAAGCAGAGCATATAGACTTTCTTTTTTGAAAAATAACATCCCTGAAATATAAATGAAGAAAAGGGACCGTAAGCATGTGTGATGGAAAGAACAGAGATATGATAGAATTTGATTTAGCTATATCTAACCTTGCTGATTCTCAATTTCCCCTTCTGTAAAATAATGTAGAGTTCAATAATCACAATTCCTTTGTTTGAGGATTGTTAACTAAGTAAGTATGTCTGTAAAATACCTACAACACTGTCTAGATTCCAATAAGTGACAATGTTAACTAGTGTTATTAGTGTACTGGTAGTAATAAAGATGTGCCACCAAATTGCTAAGGAGACACAAAGGCTGAGATCCCTAAAATAAGCATGAGTCCTAATAGAGCTATATCTTTAGGGTCATGAATAGTTATGCTTAATCTGTGCTGAGTTCAGGATTCCTAGAAAACTTTCCTCATTTCCACCCACCCTAAAATTACTTCACTGGCTGAAAATTCAACCGTAAAATATTATTTCTTTGTCTTATTTTACTACAGGCACTTATTAACACCTAGATTCAGAATGCGTTTATATTTAGTCCTAGAAAGAAGACAGGATGAGCATAGTTTATATTGATAGGGGACAGGGAAAGTGCCATTGTTCTAAGTGCAGGCAACAGGGGCTGATTGCAGCCTGGGAGGGGCTCACTTCAGGAGCGGGTGCGATGCTTTTCTCTAGTTGGCTTCTTTATCTGTCTTCTCATAGTTAACTATACAGATACAGTGAGGCTCTCAGGGACGCTGTCACTTTCATCCTAGAGTACTAACATCTATTGAATGACGATGGACTTTGTCTTACAGAATTTATTACACTTAGTTCCTCAACTCTGTGAGCTAGATATGATCACCATTCTCATTTAAAAGATAAGAAATGCTAGGTGCAGAACAATTAAAGGAGATTGTAGATCCTGCCTGCAGCAGTGGCACAAAAAGTGTCTTCATCAGGGTTTGGCTATGTGTTAGATTCCAGAACCTCTGTGATTTGTACTTGAAATAGTCTTTTCTTTGTATCTGTGAAGAGCTTTTTTTCTCATTTTCTAATTTTTCCTCACAATAAGCTTAGGTGAGAATGCGCTTGTTTGAAGCTGGTCAGGACCTGAAATAGATTAAGACTTGCAGGTAGGGAGGTATTTGAAAAAAAGAAGAAATGGTTTCTAGAACCTTCACTTGGCTGAGATGCAGGGATGTCCACAGTAAGGACATTTCCGGGAGTGTGCAGCCACTGCAGATCACCTCGTTGCAGTGGGCAATTTCCTTCTGTCGCTGTCACTGGCAGAGGATATAAATGTGTGCTCTGTTGGTGGAGAGTATAAGAAAGGTAGTTTTCAGGTCTGCAGCCCTGCAGTACAGAAAGACAGAAAGGATGCTGTTAGTACCTGATACCTGCCTTTGAGAAGTATTATTAAGGATGTCTATTTTACATTATAGGAAATTGAGCCTGCGTTTTGGTGAGCTAGAGATACCAAAGACTATGTAATAATCTTTTTGTGTATAGAAAGTTACCGGAAGTTTTATAATAATGCTATGTACACCCCCTCAGACTTTACTTCAGTCTCCAACTGATCACCAAAGACATGAGCAAACATAATATAGAATGATGAATATGAATCTTACATTTTTTTGAAATTGATGAATTATTTCAAATTCTGTAGGGAAAATACATGTAGTAATCCAAGCAGATACACCTGAGTGGTTTATTTCTTTTATTTTGTAAGAAAGTGTGACAGAAATTAATGTTAGTTAATTTCTGTATATTAATCCATACTGTCAGGAATTTTTTTAAATTTATGTGTTTGGCTAATGGTTTTTGTAAAAGTGATCCCAAAAGAATCACCTTGATGTATTATTTGTAGCTAATCTCTGCCAGCTAGCTAGCTAGGGAAGACAGAGCTAGTGAGACAATAGGACATAGGACAAACTTCGTGCTTTTGTATTTGTGTGCCTCATAGAATGGATTCTTAAAAATACTAGATAGATCATTCACTTTAGTTTTCATGAACTTGTAATAATTTTGCACATTTATGGGAAACTGCAGGAAATTATATTAAGTGAAATAAACCAGACCCAGGAGACAAATCCCACATGTACTCTGTCATATGTGGAAGCTAAAAAAAAGTCCATCTGGAAGCACACTAGTGAGTAGTGCAGGCTGAGGAGGAGGAGGAGAGGAGGGAAAGGAGACTCGGTAATGTGTGATTTCCTTCTGTTAGTATTGATTAAATTCTAGTGTCTTAGTAAAGCCAGACTTCACTGAGACCTATCTATACTTGCTTTTTTATTTGGCCACTTGAGTTATTTAAAATGATCTGTTTTTTTTTTAACTCTACTTTGGTAGACTTTCACCTGGATTTTGTCAGTAGTTTTAGTTTATGGAATTACAAACTGAAGGTTCTATACTCTGTCTCCCAAATCTCACACCCGCCGCACTCACTCAGGGTGCACGCGTGCGTGCGCGCACACACACACACACACACACACACACACACACACACACACATATTTACACATACACACATACACACACACCACCAGTACCTATTTTCTGTGGCATTAGAAATAGTGCTAAATACTACAAGAGTGAGAGGTTTATGAATTGATGTGAAAAGAGGCTTCATGCTAAGAATCACACAGAGCGATTGTTAGTGGAGCAGGAATTTAACAGGGAGGACACCTGGTAAGGGCGCAGTTCCACGTGCAAATGGAAATTCTGGGGTAGAAAACACGTGAAGTTATATAAATTATAATCATGTGGCCACAAATTTAGACCTAAAAGTTTTATTTTTTTAAACTCTATTTTTTAGTATGTCTATAATAGGACCAGGCACATAATAAATATGTGATAACAAACTGGATTTTTAAATGAATGAAATTGAATTTGTTTTTATAGCATGTTTATGATCTTTTTTAGTCACCAGAAAAAATGCAAAGGAAAGGCTAAAAAAACACATACATTGTAATATATCCCATTACAGTTTCTTTATGTTTCAACATTTAAAAAATTTCTTGCAATCTAACTCTCATGTTACTAAAGAGATCCTTGATTAACTGTAATATAGGGTATTAAAAAGGATTAATGCGTTTGTTTTAGTATTAAACATGCGAAAGATTAATTTCTAGATTTTCGCAAACTTTAATAACTACCAAAATTATTTCAGTTTTCAGTGTACCTCAGTAAATTAAAAGAAAATAATTTCATATTAGTCACACTTCAGAATTACAGGAAATTCTAAAAGGAAACATTAATGTTAAACTATAAGTCAGTACTTCTCTTCCTATCCAAAGGAAAATGTCTTGCAATTACCAGAACATTAATAAGAAAGCACAATTATCTTCTATAATCTCCTCAGTGTGTGTCTTCCAACATGCAGGATTTCACTGTAACACATCGCTGACATTCAACACTTAATAGGAAAGGGTGGTGTTATACACTTCAGCATGTAGGTAGAGTGTATTTCTAAATATGGGTCTGTTATAAGATAATTGGCTGCTAGCCCTTCTAACCTTTTCACTCATACTCACACATCTGGACGCATTTGAGGTGTGCTATTTGGAATAATGCCAGGGATTTATCGCTACGTGAAGTTTTCCGTGTTCTCCAGTTAAGTCCCTCTATTTCAGAGGAGGATGAAGTCTACCTATTCATCACTTTGATATCATTTCACAGTATAAATAGTATTTTCCATATATAAAAGATTACGTACAAACTGTGCATATACTTTTCCTGAAAAACTTGGCAAATATTTTCTTTCATAAAGACAGAAGATGTAGAGAGCCTTTCCCGATCCTTCCCATAGCCCAGGAATTTTATATTTGTAATCCCACGAAAAGTTATTGGGATACTAGTGAGTCATTCCCAACCTACCACATCCAGGGCAACCCACGGCGAGGATAAAGACACTAAGACAGATAGTTATGTAGTTGTGGGGAGCCAAGGAGTCGTAAGTCCAGCCATGCTGATAGCTATCTGGGACAAAGGCATTGACCCAAGGCCGAACCCAGGTTTAATTCATCCATGAAGAAGGGAGAGGCTTGAGGGTGAGTGACTGAGAATGGTGGGAAGTGAGTGAGTGCCACAAGCTGGGCTATATAGGAGGCTGGAAATCACCTCTGTCATATGCAGAAAGAGTAATCTGCATAACACAGCTGAGATATCATCTAATGCTTTGAGGTCAGTGCTTCAGTTCTGATGTGTAACATTTGAAGCCCCAGGAAGTCATAGCCTCTATCCCAAGGCTCTATCCTAGCCAACAGCATGGAACATTGGCTCACACATCCCGCTTCATCTTGGTTCACTGGTGGGACCAACGAGGGTCATGGGAACCACAGCTATGATCCCCAAAGATGACCATCTGCACCTAGACTTATATGCACTGCTTAAAGCCAACTGAAGGGATAAGGAGAGGGCCCCGGCCAGCTCTGTACACATCAATACATGGAAACAGGGTCAGGCTCAGCCAAAATGGAGGCAATTGCTCCTCTTTCAAGGAGAGTTGTCTAGGTGGTCCTCCACAGGAAGAAGCCCATTTTAAAAAATTCACTACAGTCCTATATGAGTATTTTGATCTTGGGCCAAGAAAAATGAGAGTGTGAAGGATATTAGGTGAATAAATATGAAGTTGAATTCTTACCGAAATAGAGAATGGTGGCTCATGTAAGAGAAGAGACTTAATTTTTGGTTTGATTTTATTTCCAAGACTGAGATTAGGCAGCTTACCTTAAGTGGTGCATTACCTAATAGAGGCATCAGTATCTTGGGGTTTTACTAGTTTAAATGCATATATCTGAATAAAAGAGGTATGTATTTTCTTACTGGCTGACAAAACCATAATGCCATGAAACAGTGTACTTGGATGAGCTATCTTGATAGCGCCAGAAACATTTACAGAGTGTGAAAAAAGAACTATTGCCTTAGTCCTCCACAGTGGGAGGATTACAATATGTGTTGCCACGCTTGCCTACTAGAGATGCTTTCTGCTAAAAATAAAATTTCAAAACTAATGAGCACAGAGATCGAAAATGGAAAGCATAACTTTATCATAGAATAATATTAGTTAATAATTGTATTATATCTAAAACAGACTTCAGTAGTTATTCCTATTCTGCTTTCTCCCCTGTGCATAAAACACACGAGAAGCAGCCAAGGGTTTAGCTCAGTGGCACAGCACCTGCCTGGGAAGTGTGAGGCCCTGGGTTCAATTCCTGGTACAAAAAACATGAAAAAACCCATGAGAAGCAAACATAGTACATATGATCATCTAGTATATGTATGATCTAAACCAGTAAGTTGGAGGCAATATAAATTAAAGGATATGAACAATCTTATCTTTATGAGGCATTCAAATTTAGTAGATGGGAATTTAGGTCTGCTCTGTAAAACCTAACATAAAAATGTGCCTTTGGATAAGTGAAACTTGGATATAGATCCTTGTTGGGAATACCATAGGCATTCACGTTAGATTCAGTTTGTTCAACACATCATATCTTTTGCCCCTGAACATGAAGACTAGGCTAACTCTCTTCCATTAAATTTAATCTATAATCTTAGAAATCCTGAAGTTACACTGGACTCAATCTTATGTACTGATTGTAACTTTCAGATATTGCTGTTCTTATAGGCAAAGAATTTTACATCCTAAAGCACATTTCCTTCTATCTGTGATAAATAGTGCATGTCAGCACAATTAATTGATGGCTGTCAAAGCAATGAGATCAGTTTATTCTTCTAAACAGCTGCTATGAGAGTAAACAGATCTTAAGAGAAGAAAGCTCCTTGTGTTCATGAGGCCTGGCTGTGCTTCTCTGTGTAAGTCCTGTCAGTGCATTTTGGAGCCTCAAGGCACTGGCGAATATTGTTAATTGACTTGCAGCATTAATTAAGTTAATGATGCAAGAATTTACTTCACAGAGCTCCAACACATTGATGATTAGACCAGGAGCACGTTGGAGTAATTCAAACTGCTGCATCCTCTGATCATCATTATGCCAGTAACAGTACAGTTGTAGGAGCCAGAGCTGTACGCGACAATGTAGGATTTGCTGTTGATTCCTAATTGGGTAATAGAGCATGACGGTTCCAAACCTGAGAAATACGTATTTAGAGCCTTTTTTTGATTCTAAATAAAACTATGCCATTGTTTTCTCATACAAAAGAAGAAAAGGAAATCTTTTCACTTATAATTTAAATTAAAACATGGAATTTTAAAGTGTGTCTTTCAATCTAACTAGCATGGCAATCTCTTTAAATTTATAAAATAATTTTTAATCACTAAATGGAGAAACATGATGTTTATGAATGGTACATAATTTACATACTGTGACAACAAATAAGACTATTTTCCAAATTTGATATAATTTCTTTTATTTGATTCCTGGAAAGTGTTCTATGCAGTTTGACTAAGAAAAAGGAGAACATTTCTTTCAATCAAAATGTTAAATAAAATGCTAAATTTGGTTTTCCTGGCTAATTTTTATTTCATGCTTGAAAAAATCATGTTCCATTGAGAATTTAAGGCTTTAAAGAAATTTATTCTCAAAATTAGTATCTTATTAGTTCAAATTTCTTCCATGTCTACATACACTATGTTGTTAAAAGCAGAAACTATCTTATTTATGTTAGTTTTTCCACTCTTCTCTTCAAACTAACTACAATAGTCTATATTTTATATTTAAATTAAACTCAGATGTCTATGTAAAAAACATAATTTTGTAATGGGTTAATGAGATAACTGATTTATGTAAATTATATACAAAACATCCATATTTATTTTATTGCTGTTTATACAGAAATGTAAAAAGTAGCATTTCTAATCCCAGATTCAAAAATGAGGGACTTGAAGAGCCTTATAAAATCAATGAGTTTTTTTATGTTCTTTATATTTTTTGCTAGAGAGAAGAGACTGAGTATATTTGACTAAGCATAATGACAATATACCCCTAAAATTGTAATTCTTAGTTCCTGAAATCTAGTCCTTAGGAAATAAGGTTACCAAATTTGTAATATTCTACCATGTCATAAATGTTATATAAATTACATATTTCAGAAATACTACTTTTGACAATACTTTAAAAGCTATTTTCAGAAAAGTAAAGAAAAATAAAAGTAAAATCATACTTATCCCAGTAGTGTATACGCTAGGTATATCCCAGTACACTGAAAAAAATAGAAGAAACGGGATATAATTTTCCTGATGGTAAATATACAATAAAAAGTTTTGCCAGTAGGTCTTATTAATTCTCTATTGGGCAATACTGGTTTTGTGTTAAGAAACAAAATCTACATCTCTGAATTGTTTTGTCAGGCATCCAATTGGAAAACAACAGAGGAGGGAATTCTGTGAAACAGCACCTCTCTGGTGTGAAATGAAGCCCGAGTTTATAGTAAAGTTGTGTGGCCTGCTCCTGAAATGTAGCACATTGCTGCAATACAGAAACCTAACTTCTGGGGCTCTGAATTAGTAACTTCTTTGTTTTTATGTTCTCTCTTTAGAATAGAAAAGTATTCTGAAACATTTACTCAGTGTTTTGCCTTATAAGGAGGTTACCAATTTTATTTATAAAGGAAAAAATGTTCTCTTTATAAGTCTATGATGTACAGAAATAGGCTTAGTTAGCAGGGTCACAGGACCTTACTGACACTTATAATTTCATACCAGTACAATTGTGGCTACATAACCAAGCCACAAAAACAAAACTCACTTAAACAGAAACTTTGACTATGTTTAAACAGTTACTATAACAAGATACATCATGCTGAACATGAAATCTGATTGTGCACATTAAATTTATATGCTTTGGTGAGATGCATATAATATGCATGGTTGTAATCATGCTGAGAAGTGGAAAATAACTTTATAGAAACTACCATAAATAATTACCAGTCAGGTAGTGAAAATTAACTATAAATTTTAATGTCTAATGGATTTTAAAGTGGGAAAACTATAGAAATGTTATCAAGTATATTAACATTTTAAATAATGGACAATGATAGAACACTGGTATTAGAACATATGTGAGATTATGTAAGAAAAATCAATGAAAACAATAAGATTTACACTACATTATTTTTCCCTACATTGTTTTTTCTGCCTTGTGATCAAATATTCAGTCATACTTTGACCAAACCTGACTATGGGAGCAAATGACCTGAGTTAGTCTGTGTCAAAGTATTGTGGTTTCCCAGGCATGGTATTAGATTCTAAGGGGTTTGTCATCTTCACTTGTGAAAAGTGTGTCTTATGTATGGATTAATTCCCTCCATTAAGTCAGTATCATGTTAAGACATTTCCCTGCTCACTTTGGTGCCCTAATCTGTCCATATCGTGCCAGATTCCCCTGAGCTCAGCTAATACTGATTCATTTATTCAAGATATATATATATATATATATATATATATATATATATATATAGTTAAATAAAAAAGATTTTATACCGTGAAAAAATCTGATGCTTAGCTCTCATAGTTATATGATCAAATATGAAAAATTACACAACTTGTACTCAAGATCACACATGAATAAGAGTTGAGAATGTTTTATCTGTTTTCTTCTTACTGTGCTTTATGGAAGGTATATATAAGTTAAGGGACATTCCTTGAGAATGGAAAAACTGTAGTTTGATAAGCTAAATCAGAGTTAAACAATCTGAGTTAAGGAAATCTGTAGAGTGAAGAGAATACTATCAAAGTTTCAACTCTCCATCTATGAAAGGTAAAAGAGGAAGGGACATTCCAAAAGAAAATAAATTTAATGAGAGCATTTAAATATATTCACTATATTGTTTCCCTAAATATGGTTTTCTTTCCTAAGATGATTATGTAAATTATTTCCTAGATATTATTCTAGACATCTTTACAATAAGGCAATTAAATATGATTTTGAATCCTGAGCTAGCCTTCCAACATATCTCAAAGTCAAGGGAAATGTTTTGTCTTTCTTTGCTTTAAAATATAATCTCTCATGGTAGATTTTTACATGTAGTTACGCAGTGATGACTTTACTACATTTACATGTAAGTTTCTAAAATTGATTCTACGTGTTTTAGGGAAAATGTGTGAATCTTCAGTCAATTACTGCGAATGTAATCCTTGCTTTAATGGTGGTTCCTGCCAAAGTGGGGTGGATTCGTACTACTGCCATTGTCCATTTGGTAAGTACAACTTATATCTTGATAGAAATTATTATTCTACTTTGGCATAAAATTTAGAAATTTTGTTTTCTTGTGACCATGAGTGATTAGGAAAACATTAATCATCTTTCTCATGCCATAGTGAAATAAAATTTCAAAGATTTACAACTTTTAAATGTTAAGGAGATCCTCTTAAATATACTGCTCTGATTATCATTGGAAAAATAATCTACTCAAGATAATTAAATCAGAGTTTTCTTCCCAGATTGTTTCTTCTCAAATATTTCTAATACCTTCTTTCCAATCCACAATTATTCAATATAAACCCTTTAAACACTATTTTGTATAATTCTCTGTTTCAAATTTCTAAAAAAGTCAATTTTTTGCTTTTTTCCAATAATTTAATCATTTACTAGAAAGATTTAGTAACTAGATATGAATTTTCAGGTTGTGGTAAATACTGAGTAATTAATAAAATTCATATTAATTTGGTCTCTGAGAAAAAAGCTTGTTGAGGAGAATGCCTTTGCTCCCACACATTGATCCACCTTAGAGAGATTAACTGAAAGATTGCTTCCATGATTAATCCCTGTGTTACAGCACTGGGCGAACCAATAACTGTGAGAACAGGTTTTGAAAGATCTTTTACATTAACTTGGGTTCCATGTGTTTGTGATTATTCCATTTATGTAAATGGTAACTTACCTCACAACATAGAATCTGTCTAGAATTTATCTTCCAGGTGACCTTTTTTCTTTCTTTAAATAGCAATTTTTAGAAAAATTGATATCTTTTGCTGTTCTTTCAAAATCTCACCAAAAATGCTCATGAAGCAGTTAAAGGTATATGAAGGTTAAAATTAACCACAAGTTTAGATCTCCTAAAGCATTCTTTCAGTAGTCTCTGAAAATGCTAAATGAGGTGGTTTTTTTTTTTTTAAGATAAGCACAAATCAGGTTTCATGGTTTAACTTGTGCTTTGGAATGAAAGAAAAACGCATTGGAGTGGAAAGTGGAAAATGATTTTTCAAATTGCTGAGCAGAAGTGTTTACGTTTGTACATTCCAATAAAAAGTACCAGGATTTGAGCTAATTAGTGCCAACTATGCAAATGGTTGTTGCAGTGTAGCTGATAAGAATTCCCTACTGAGAGGAGATGCTTTGGGATCAGAAAGACCTTCTCATCCTGCCATAGATTCCTAGGGAAGGAGGAACAGCACAGTAGAAATTAAAAGGTCTGCAGATGACATGCAGCTCTCAGGGCACGTTGCTCCTCCTTATTCCTTCTAGCAAAACCAAAAACACCATTTAAATTTAGACATTGTTAGCTAACAGTATAAGCGCTTATAAAAGAAAGGAAAACAAAAAAATCTGGAAACATCAACACGTAATTTCAGAATACAAAGATTGAATTAAAATAAAAAAGCATTTTCCTTCTCATATTCAATGTGGGTGAAAGACACAAATAAAAATAGCAAATGGAATGCCTCAGATAAACAGCTAGAGGTAGTTAACACGTGCATCCTATAAAACATTTTAACCATAATACTGAAGCTGGGAAAAAGTTTGTGCTGTTTACCTTCTCATCAGTAAAAGATTTGCTGTTTGGATTTTAAACATTTTGTGGATTCTTCAGATTTTTCTTTTAGACTGTGTTTTAGGAAGAGCATAAAGTTCACCAGACTTAAGGAAGACAGTTTAGCCTGTATAATTATAACTCCTTACACTCTTTTGTTGTTACATATGTAATATACTATCAGAAGTATGATTTAAAATGCAGTGGATGCTTAAGTTGTAAAAATTTATTGCAGCGAAAGATATACTGCCATTAACACTCCTTAAAATATTCCCTGTCCCTCGTGAACTTATCCCATTGTTCTTGCCAATTTCTGGAGCAGTTCTGCAACTCTTCTTTTGTAAACATGGTTAGTTCAGCTGTAGTGATTGCCTGTATATCCTGAATTGAATCCAAATGATTCCCTTTCATAATCATTTTTACTGTGGGAAGAACCAGATACCACGTGATGACAGATTAAGTGAATAAAATGGTTGAGGACACACCACGGTGTTTTTGTGCAGCTCCCTTCCAGTTGGATGACACTCAGTAGCAGGGTTCACTTTATTTTCTTTCAAAGCTGGTAAAGATACAAATGAGGACTTTCAGAAATGCTTCAGAGAGAAGACAGAATGATAGACTAGGTGTATTTAAAGCAGAGAGGAGTATTTTGAAGAGGGTTAATGGCAATGTATATTTCATTTAAAATTTTTATTTATTTTTTTATTTTTATTTTTATTTTTTAAAATACTTTATTGTGTTCGATAATATACTTCCAGAAAACAAAATAAATGTAAGTGAACCTTTTTGACTTCACACAAAGTATTACAAAATTCCCAGCCAACTTTTTCCCCAGTAAGTCGACAGCTGTTCATCTATGTCAACACAGGCACGATGGAAGCTCTTAGGGTCTGCCCAACATCAGACAGGAGACACCCTTTGTCAGTGAAATCCACAGCAACAGAAAGGGCCAGGTCTGCTCGGGTCACAGGAACCAGGAAGGCTATCCAGGCATCTCCTGGACCCCAGTGGTTGGGGAAGGGGTAGATCCCGAACTTTAGGTTTTCAGTCATCCATTAGTGTGAAAGGTTCCAGAGCTCTCAGGCTGGAAAGATGAATCAGGACCACCAGTAAGAGGTAGCATTGCTAAGGCCTCCCGGAGAGCCAAGCATCCAGTTCCCTAAATGAGTCAGAACTTGTGGGGCTGGGGATATAGCTCAGTGGAATAAGCGCTTGCCTAGCAAGTGCAGGGTCCTGAGTTTGATCCCCAGTACTGCAAAAAAAAAAAAAAAAAAAAAAAAAAAGAACTTGTATTTGACATCAGAGCCCATTTAAAAAATTTAAACGTGTTTTGATCATCCCTTGTACATGTGCAAATATATGACATATAGTATGTATATATAGTTATTTTACATTTTAACATTCTATTATTGATATTTTGTGCTTATACATACATATGTATATATTATGATTGTATCTGCACAGAATAATAATTATATGTACATGTGTATAGTTTATTAAATATTATATTTTTTACTCCAGTAAATGATATTATGTGTGTATATCCTTCAGCAGAGTAATTTTAAATTTTTTCTTGACATTCCTTAAATTTATTTCATGTCATTCTATTTGGAAGACAAGTTTAAAAATCTTATTAAATTTTATTATTTATAAAAGACAAGGAACTAGTTTTTGATAGGAACAATACCAAAATGCCTTAAAAGAGAAGATAATACATCAATACTTTAATATTTGAAATTATAGTACTAATTAGTAAATCATGCTTTCAATACCTACTTACTTTCTGCATCTATTTATATTTCAATATTAACTACAATTATATAGATTCAAATATAAACAGTAGACACCTAAAGAAATCAGTAATACAAACTTTTCCTCAATAATCTAATTAAATTATCATTTATCTCTACTCATTCTTCAACTATACTTACCCTTTCTGCATATAGAAATAATGTATATATTAGAATACCCAGTTAATATAGATACATATAATCTATTGCGTATAAATAGAAATCAGATGCAATTATATAAACATAGATTTTACATAATAAATTTAATAAATCTAGCTATATGAAAATAAATTTAAGCTATATAGTATATTGCATATAATATGCATCAGTTCTATAGCTCTTTTGGAATTTTTTTTTAACTTCATTTAGAGTATATATTTGAAAGTAACATTCAATATGTGTGTATATTTCTTGTTCATTTATGATGAGTATCATCTCTGGCTGCACAAAACAGAAGAAGATAAATGACACTAGCTTTTACAGCAGCCTGTAACCCATTTTAATTTAAAGAGTTTTTGAATATAAAATGTGATACCGTCAAAACAACTAGATTAGATTAGTAGGTCTGGCTTCACATTTTGTCTGTATTTCCCATGGTTCTGTGACCTTGAACAAGTTTTAAATTCTCTGCAAAATAGTGGCATCAGTTCCTTCTAGCCAAATAATTCCGTGACCCTAAATGCATTTACAAGACATACTAAGAAAAAAACTTCGGAATGGAACCTTTGAAAGTTAATAAGAATCACGATGCATTGGCATGGGTTTATTTTCCAATCATTTGCTACAGTCTACTAATATTTGTGGGAAAAGAATTTTGGCATGACATTGTAACATCAATGAAACTCATTTTTTCAAGTTGGAAAACTAACCAGCACAAACAAATGGGAATGCTGGATTTCAGGAAGAAAAATGGAAAGTTATTTTAACATAACCTGCTATAAATCTTCCTCAAAGGGTATATAAGGAAGAAAGAGATAAAAAATTTAGAAGCTTATTTTCTTCCTGGGAAGCAGTGATTCCTTCCCTAATTTTGTGGCCTTTGAAAAAACCATGAGTACAGGTATTGGATATTTTCAGTCTAAGTAAATATGTTTACTATCTTCAACTAAATTGAAATTGGTTTTAATAATTTCTTATTATGCAGAAAGTGTCTTGGTTTAAAATTACAGCATATTAAATCCTTTCAAAGATTGCCAAACTTATTTTGACTATTTTACAGGAACAAAATCTCTTTTTTTTTTTTTTTAGGAACAAAATCTCTTCAGATATACTGCATCTCATTGTCCTTAATATTTCCAAACAGAGCATATTTAGATAAATCTCTTAATTTGCCAAAGGGGGGAGAAAAGCCAACAACCTCAGTTTATCTGTCATCTCTGTTATACACTGTAAAGATCATCAATTTGTTCTGTTCTAGTTTTGTTTAGATAGTATTCTTTGGGCAGTAATAAAAATGTAAAGACATAATTCATTATTGTAACTTGAAATATTTTTATGAAAATAATTTAATAAAACCTCACTTCATTTCATGTGTCAGTTGATCAATTTTCCTACCTGCAGGTGTCTTTGGGAAGCACTGTGAGTTGAACAGTTATGGATTTGAGGAATTATCGTACATGGAATTTCCCAGCTTGGATCCCAATAACAACTATATTTATGTCAAATTTGCAACCATCAAAAGCCATGCTCTACTGCTGTACAACTATGACAACCAGACAGGGGAACGGGCTGAGTTTTTGGCCCTGGAAATTGCTGAAGAGAGATTAAGATTCTCTTACAATTTAGGCAGTGGTACATATAAACTCACTACCATGAAGAAAGTGTCCGATGGACAATTTCACACTGTGATTGCCCGGAGAGCGGGAATGGTAAGAAATCTCATCTTACAGTAACCTTTTTTTATTGCTGTTGTATGGTCATCAATTTGCTCCTCAAGCAATGTGTGAATTAGAGTACAAATTTAATTAAATTATATTTAATCATTTTTAATAGCATGATTTCAACAAGGCCATAAGTAAATGTTTCCTTTGTTCATATTAAGTATTTTACTAAACACTAAAAAGGAGAAAATAAGATAGTCTACTTCTATAAAAATTCCATTCATACTTCCCCTATAGTTTTGAGTCTATGTGAGGACTATACTTAAATAGCTACTTTTTTTCCTGAGTGTTTTTGTCCTAACTGAAGAAACACCATAAGAATACAAGTAGAAGCTTTTCCAACAGATGCATATCTGAGGAAAGATAATAAATTTTCAAGATAGTACAATTCTTCGACATTCATATTACAACAGTACTTCAGTACACTGTCATCTGTGAGGACTACGATGTGAAGCAATATAACAATGCTCTTCTACGTTATTATCCAGTGCTTTACAGAGTTGTACTCTATAATAATATTGCAGATTTTTATATTATATAATTATCACTTATATAACATTTATCATATGGCTCTCATAAAAATGACGTATTTCTTTATGAGTTTTATTAAACATTTTTACTTCATAAAGAGAAATGAGTCATAGTTTCCTTATTAATGTTTGAAAAAAACTGACATAATGTAAAGAAATGTTGGTGTTTTGTTTACCCCCCATTTCTAAGAAACATCAAGAATCTTTGAATACATAATGCTAACAAACTGTCTTGAAACATTTATGTACTTAGAGTTTTTAAAAGCATATTAAAATTTATATTTCTCCCTATAAAAGGAATATCATTGGCCAAAATATGGAATTATTGTTATAAAGAAAAACTTGCCAAATACATGCTTTTATTTTTTAATGGATAAACTGAGGATCTGGGAGTCTATAATTTTAATTTGCATTCCATAGCAACGTGCAGAAACTTGGGGAGTTATTTTGTGCTAACACGAATCAAGTGAGTGGACATTCCCTAGATGAAAGGCATGTGTTTGCCACTAAATTCTGTAGACAATTTATATTATTACGGTACATGAAATAATATTCAAGAGCAATATTTTAAGTGTTTTACTGTTTCCACAATTTTCCGCTTGTATATAATTAGTTTTATCCTTTTTATAATTTTTGTCATTTCTGTAGATACCAATTTCATAAAGGCATAAAACAGAAGCTACTTTACAATACTATTTTTCTGAGCAACATGGATAACTGAAATCTATTAATTAAAGGGCAAAATTTCCCACTTGCTTTCTCACACACTCTGTTTATTGAAATGACATCAAATGCAGTGATTTTTCTCTTCTCTATTCTAATTTACTACAACATTAATGAATGTTTAAACTGCTTCAAAACATAGAGCTATTATAGTGATTGGCTGAAAGAACCAAGTGATAATGAGATTGTGCTCTAAGTTCGGTCCTCAGACATTTCATCCATGCCTGGTTCTCGGTTCTCACGGTCTCACCAGGTTATTAGGTGGATGCAAGTTGTGCTAAATGAGAAGACAGCCAAAGTGCTGTGCGCCTTTAAAACTCACCTTAATCGAGTGGTGCCGTCCACCCCCTCACTAACTCAGCATCAGTAGCATTTCTCTTGTATGCTTGATCTGTGGCATATGTATTTAATAGAGTTCCTCGTGACATTCTCAAAATGAGACCAAACATAAACAATACAATTTAATTACTTGTTTTATAATTTAGAGTATTTAGATTCTAAAGAAATTATCTATGCAAAGTTCCACAGAAAAATATCCTTTTGTAGCCCTGACTCAGATGGTGTTGTTCATTGGGAAGGGATTGGGCCAAAACTCAAAATTCAGTCTCTTACTAGTATCCCCTCATTCCTGTATTATTATAAATATCAATATGAATCACATATAAAACTATTTTTTGTACAAGATGAGTCTATAGGTGTTTGTCATCCTCAGTGATAATCAACACTGTCTATACAGCCTTTTAAAACTAAAAGAATTGAGTATTTTACTCGTTCTCAAACTGAATAAAGTTTAAATTATGAATAGTGCCACAAAGACCATTCCACTTCAATGAACATTACTAGAGCTCTAGTAAGCTAATCTCACATAAAATAATTTTTCTCTTTACATTAGATAGCTGCATCAATTTCTGCTTGAGATTTTTAAAATCAGCATAATACCAGACCACTGTGTTTAGTGAAAGAGCTTCTAGAACAGTAAGCAGTTAGACAATCCCAGTATTCCTGGTGATGGATGGAACCAAGAATATCAACCCTCATAGACTTGGAACAAACACATGGAAATTACTATATGTAGATTGGTAGTTATCGTACCCATAATAACCTTCTAACACGGATAGGTGGCCTTAATGCGTTACAGCAGATACCACCATATCCCAAGCTCCAGGTATAGGTAAGATAGCAATATTTCTGAGATGTCACATACATTAATGTGTGAATGATACAATTTTACCTGACAGCTTTCAAGCTCCCTTCAAACAGCATAGAAACTTGCTTGTATCAAGCAAGGATTTGGGAACAGGGGGAGGGGAAGAGCAGGCATTGTGAAGTATGCCAGGAGGGCTATTTGTAATATGTGGCTATAATCAACGAGTTTTGAATATAATACCAAATATGAAAAATAACATCTGTCACTGTTACTCCAGTCACAGGAAAAATGTCTCCTTATTTCAAAAAACATTCAAAGTAAGTTCCCTATTGGATTTTGAATCTGTGCTTTTCTACAGCTCAAAATGATTTTTTTGTGTTGGAAACTGGCAAAATCATTAACTCTCAGCTGTTAATCATTGCCTAGACAGGATAGAAACTTCTCAATTTACAGTGGTACTGGTAGAAAATTTCAACAGTAAAAGCAAGGATATTCAACTCTGAAGATTAAGTTGCATGAGCAACTATTCAAATAAACAAGTTATTCTTTCTTTGAGTTGTATCATCAAAGTTTTAGAAATTAACCAAAAGGTATTTCAAGTTAAGAATGCCAAACATATAATGCCATTAGTTTTAAAATTTTTTCTAATGGAGGTATATTCATATTACCTGTATGATACCTTCTAGTTTATAAAAGATGTAGGCATCTCTAGAATGAATATTCTGTGTAGTTCCTATACAGCAGAATGTGTTACACAATGTAAACAACATAAATTTTATCATTAGAGCCTCACAGTGCTTTTAGATTGAATATCACTTAATTTTAGAGGTAAGTGGAAAGAATCTTAACTATTGAGAGAAGCAAATAACTAGGGGATGCATAGACTGACAAAATGGGAAAAACAAGTGATTTCTTTCAAAAATGTTAGTAGTCATTATAACTTATTTGAGGGGGCAGCAAAATAAGAACCCATACATCACCCAGAAGTTTGTAGAGATAACAATTAATAGAGAGAAACATAAATGCATGTTAGCATGAAGTTCAATGTATAGCTCAGTGGTTAAGCTTGTGTTTTGCATAAGCCAGGCCTAGGTTGGAGACTTAACCCAATATTAGTAAACATTAATAAACAGTACAACTTGGTTAGTAATATTTGCAGCAAAAAAATTACTATACATCAACCCCATTATTTCTAAGGTATGATACTAACGATAAACACAGACCTCTTACCTAAACATATTTATGGGAAAATCGCCCCAAATCACAAGCAATACAGACAAAGATGAGACATTAAGGAAATGAGTCCTTTTCACCTTTAGTGATGTTGTCCTACTTTGTAGGCTGCAACACCTAATATCTAACCTCTTTGCATGTGAGTAAGGTAAGTTGGTGATAAACTTGTTTACTCTCCCTGAGCCATGTTTTCTGCATTTGCTTTGCTCTTATTAAAATTATCCTCAAATAATAAACATTCCAATAAATGAATCCTTGCATAATATTTGTATTTATCTCATATAAGTACAACAAAGTTGGGTTAGCCTTGTTCTGTACACATAGCGAGAGCCCTTTATTTTCTACCCTGGGAGAACTCCTTAGCCCTCCTGAGTCTGGGGACTGTGGCTGATGTCTCTCCCTGTAGTTTCCTGACCATTTCCTAAATACCACACTCTGAATATCGTCTGTATACATTCACCATCTACAGTAGGCAGAATTTTATTATTTGATGGATTTTACTGAAGTTTGGGGACAAAAAGAAGGTCCCAAAAATAGTACTGCAGAGTCCTAAGTAATACAGACACACAATGGCGTGCTTAGCTGAATAGAACAATAAACATGCTTCTTAAATTTGTGATACCAGGGAGATGCTCCAGAATGACCATGTGGTATTCTGAGGATGTCAATGATATTTTTATTCTCTCACCTATAAGATTTGAGAGCCAGAATTTTTTAAGGTACCCTCCCACCCCTTATATATAAAGATATAGTTTCAGCATTAGAGATTTCAAAAATTAAGGGCCTATCATTTGACATTGTGGTAAATTATATGCTTTGTTATGTATTAAAAAACCTTAAATCGAAGCGTTCCTGTGATTTTTCAGTCCCAGCATAGCTCTGTGTGGGAAGGCTAAACAGACAGTGGGACCCACAGTGAGCCTCCCTTCTCTCCGTACAGGCAGCTTCCTTGACTGTGGACTCCTGTTCTGAGAACCAAGAACCAGGCTATTGCACCGTCGGTAATGTAGCAGTTTCTGATGACTGGTGAGTGAAATTATTAACTTGATCTTTATCATTAACTGAAATTTTGGAAGTACATAGTTGCTTTTCTCATTGCTGGCACAAAACACCAGACACCACAAAGAGTGTGTTTATTTTGCCTCACTGTTTGTGGAACTTTTGGTCCTTGCCTTTCTGGCTGGCTCTAAGGCAGAAAGGCCCGGTGGAGGGGCACAGAGAGCAGGGTGCAGGGAGAGTAAAGGAAGGAACTGGAGAGGGAGACAAATTCTTCAAGGCCGTGCTTCATCGGCCTTCACCTGCCTGGGTTGACCAGACCCTTCTCCTAGCAACTGTTAAATCCAGAATCCAGTCATGTTGTAGAGACACTGGACATTGCTATGCCGGCATGAGGGTCTTGGGTGACACCTAGATATTCACCAAGACAATATACATTAAAAAATAATCATATTGTTATAAACAGTACATAAAATTGTATTTACTTTCCTGAGAGGATAGTTATTAATTAGTGTACAAAACAGTCTATTAAAAAGGCATCAATCATAGATGAGGATAAAACTAAAGAAAATGAAACTCAGGGTGGTTAGTACTTTGTGAAATACTCATTAACTAGTTGCATGGATCCTGAATCCTGAAAGAAGTCTAAGATCAGGATCACAGCTCTTTTAAGTATCTTTTCTAAAGTTTGTGTGAAAATTAACATATTTTTCAATATCACTGGAAGCTTAAAACAGCATTGTCTTATAAAAAATGTAAGCAATTTTAATAGCAAAGTAATAGACAGAAAATACTGACATATCATCCATTTTATTACTCTCCATGCTGACAAACCTTATGTCTGGAGACAAAGATTAGAGCAATTCTACCTAAATATTAGAGTTGTTACTACTTCTGACTTTTCTATGACAATTATGTTCCCTCTGACTGACTCAACATTGCTATAGACATCAAATTTGGATAAATAAAGATATAATTTCCGTAAATGTCTTCATTTGCTTTTGTGGTCCTCAGACACAATACCTGACACCCACAAGTTAAAGGCAGGACACTTTATTTTGGCTCCCATTGAGCAGAGCGTTTGGTCCGTCGTCAGCGGGCTCTGGGGCAGGGTGGCCTGGCAGAGGCACATCCCAGAGGAGGAACAGCTTGTGGCACGCAGACAGGAAGAAGGAAGGAGGGAGATAGACCCTCCCAGGCCACACCCCCAGCGACCCACCTTCTTCTACCAGGCTTTGCCCTTCAGCATCTTATTTGACTATAAACTCCTCAGTTGACTAAACCACTGGTGAATGTCACAGCCCCATGATCCAAACACCTCCCCAAAGCCCCACCTATGAGAACATGAGGAGGGATATATAGATATAAACCATAACAATAAGTCTAGTACTTATAAAACCTGGAAACCAAACAATCCTGTATGTATCTGTTTGGAGGACATGTGTGAACCTATGATGTTTTCCACTGAAATCTGCAGAGTACCATAATGAATGCAAGAAATACTCTATTCAGGGGGTCAAACCCAGAGCTTTGTGCAGGACAGGCAAGCACTCTACCTATGAGCTACATCGTATGGCCCGCGTATTAACTCTTTCTAAAATTAAAAAAGTTAGTTTTAGTTTAAAAATCTGACGTGCTGGCACTCATGTACTTCGCTTTCCATTTTCACTTAGGACTCTTGATGTGCAGCCAAACAGAGTCACAGTTGGGGGTATCAGATCGCTGGAACCAATCCTGCAGAGGAGCGGACATGTGGAAAGCCACGACTTTGTCGGCTGCGTGATGGAGCTTGCAGTCAACGGCAGGCCTTTAGAACCCAGCCAAGCCCTGGCATCACAGGGCATCTTAGATCAGTATGGAGGTTTTATTTCTCACAGTTTTAAAGAGAAATTCCAAGCACTCTATATGTTGATTGACCATCAAAGATATATTTACTTTTCAAAAGTCCCTAAGAATACCAAGTACTTCATATTTTAAACTTTGTAGATGAGAAATTTTATTTGGCATGAAATTTAATACATAGTTAGAATACCTTTCATTTTCTGGAGTCAAAGAAAAATATATGTCTGCACACATGCTTATAATCTAACCACTCAAAAGTCCTTTAATCATTGTCATGTTCTCATGACTGCCTAGTATCTTTTTATTGTAACTGGTATGTGCTATAGTTGTTTCTAATTGCATTACAGTACTAATAATACCATGATTAATGTATTTTTACAAAAAGTCTTGATTATTTTGGGTATGATCTCTAGAAATAAAATTTCAAACACAAAGCAGTGTTACTTTTCAGTCTTTATAAGTTAGTATTTTAATGCAATTGGTCACTTGCCTATATTTTTCTATATATTGTTATGATTCAAAGTAACAATTTCATTATCATTACTGATTAAAGAGTACAGGAAAATACGGAGTTACAATTGCTAACCATTGTTAATACTTTGGTGTGATTTCTTTGATATCATTCTACATGTCCACACAAATATATTAGCTGTTTTCATTTTCAAAATATATTGTGAACATCTTTTAGATGAGAAAATGCTGAAACAAAAATCTTATGCTGATCTCTGACGCTTCTCTTTCTGTCATATTTCCATGCAATCCAGCAGCAGCCAAAATGACATTTTTTAAATACAAGTCAGTTCTTGTCATTTCTCTGCTTAAAATGTTGCAATAGATCCCATCTGCTCAGAGGACAGCCAAAGTCCTTACCCTGACTAACAAGGCTTTCCTGATCTGGCCTCTCACTCAACTTCCGGACCGCATCTACCCGCTCTTCTCGTTTGCTGGTTCGAGGATGGTGGCCCCTCGGTGCACCTCGAGTATGGGGTTCTGCCCTCATGCTGGGGCTTCCTCATTGACATTTTCTCTGCCCAGAGGCTCTCATTACCATACGTTGCTCCCCAACTTTGCTAAGGTCTCCATAATGATGAAGTCTTCCTTCATGGTCTAATCTGGAGATGAGCAACCTGTCAAAGTCCTTCTATAATTTCTCTTTTAATTTTCTCACAGACCTTTGTTTTTTCCAACATGCTACATACTCAGCATTTTCCTTATTCTCTGTTTCTCCCACAGGAAAATATAATTCCACAAATGTGTGAATTTTCTTCCATCACTTTACCTCTGTGCTTAAAATAGCACTTGGCATAGCAGTAGGCATCCAATAATCTCTAACTGCATGAGTCTGTGTAATCAAATAAATGTATGGCCTTCATGTTATGGTAAACAAAGTGCTTATTTGACCAAGTGCATTGCTTGAATAAGAATTAATTTAACAAAGAAATTGTTATTTTTTGCCATTTTTGTTAAGGTGTTATTTTCATTTAGTCTTCTGTTTGAGTATGGCTGGCAATGTTTTAGTTAACATCTAGTGTCATTACTTGCTCCAAATGTAGTTGTAACTGAGCCTCAGATAACTGAGTGCCTGAAATTAAACAGGTTTGTAAAAGTTTGTATCTGTGTTTAGCAAACGTTCTTCTATCCTGTTTGTGCTTCATGGCCCTTCCTGTGACTTTATTGTAGATGTCCTAGATTGGAAGGTGCTTGTACTCGCAACCTCTGCCAACATGGCGGCACATGCATGGATTTCTGGTCGTGGCAGCAATGTCACTGTAAAGAAGGACTCACTGGGAAATACTGTGAAAAATGTATGTAAAATGTTTCACCTTCCACTGAAAGTTATAATAACCATGAGAGTGTAAATATGTGCATTTAATATAATTGAATTTTAAAAATTATGACTTCACTCTAAAGATTGAAAATATTATGTGTGCAACAGTTGGGTCTATTTTCAGGCTGTGGTTTCGTATCACTTAACATGAGGGGATATTTCCCTGATTAACATTTGGTACTTGGTAGGAAATTATACACATTAAATCACAGAATGAGCAAGGAGCTAAAAACATCACATGATGGGAAGATATTAAAATAACGGTAATACTTTCATTTTAACTTGCAATGACCTGGAATTGGTTTTGAGTATTACTTTTGAAATCCTTTCATTAGTCAGTTGTGTTCTAAGCCTACTTTTACTGTTAGCAAGACTTTAGTGATTTTCAAGCCATCATTAGAAAATGGAGTTCTCCAATTTCAAGCCATATAGTCCCCAAACTAACTCTAATGGGGCCTCTTTTATAACAATTGCCTTATTTTCAAGTAAATGATTATGACAATTTAACTTTAGATATCTGGTTACTTTTGAAGGAGTAATTTGATTCTATTATGAAAATGAATAGAACTGCAGGATAAAATTCAGGATATATTACAGTCTAAAAGATATCCATAGCAGAATTATGACCATAATTGAATTATTTTGGATATAATAAAAACATAGAAAAAGTATATTGTTATATATTTATTTAGAGTAATGAGTCATAAGTAGGAAACCAACTAATATAGAGTATGAGATAAGCCAGTGGCTTTAGAAATGTCTGAAATTTATTTTCTTAAATAAAAAAACAAACTGTATTCTATAAAATTTACCCTTTAAATGTATATTATTTGGTGTTAAGATTTTTTTCTCCTCTTTTTAATTTTATTTCGTTAGCATGTTGTTTGCTGTCTCTTAGAATTCTTTACTTTTTTACTGTGAAGAGCTTAGAGGTGATATCATACATAACTGGTGATACAGGATGATAAATCACATTATCCAGATACAATAAATTTTGTTGCAAATATAAATATTCATGCATATGTTTTTGTCCAAATTTTTAAACATGAAAAACTAAGGACACCAAATACTAATCATCAGAAGTCATTTTAACTATGAAAAGGCAGTAATTAATGAAAGTTGTAAATACAGTGAAATTGTTAAAGTCAGACTTTCCATTTTCAACAGGTCTTCAAATATTCATGATTTACACCATGTGGCAAATATTTCTGTGACTATTTCCCTAATGATTAATGACTGTCATAAAATGTTTTATGCTTCATGGTTCTGAAATGGATTTATTCATTTGAAATAAATTCATAGATTAATTCAAAAATAGAAAAGTTTTACCAGAGTGGGACTGGGAGAGATTAATTCTAAAATCTTAATATTTCCCTTGTTCTCTTTATAGAAGAGTCTGCTGTCACTCTAGAAAATGCTTCTCAAGTTCCTAGTGGATGCTCTTACTTGTCCCCTCCTCCATTTGCTTTCAGCTGTCACACCGGACACTGCCCTGTCTCTAGAAGGCAAAGGCCGCCTGGACTACCACATGAGTCAGAACGAGAAGCGGGAGTATTTGTTAAGACAGAGCTTGCGCGGTGCCGCGCTGGAGCCTTTCGGTGTGAACTCCCTGGAAGTCAAGTTCAGGACAAGAAGTGAGAATGGCATTTTAATCCATATCCAAGAAAGCAGCAATTACACGACTGTGAAGGTAGGATAAAAGCTAATAGTGGCTTCATGGATTAGACTGCACACCCTATCATGGCTTAAATCACCTCTTCCATGATTTCTGTCCTTTTCTTTACAGACCATAAGAGCTCTGACCAATGCTGGGCACTATTCCAGGGCCATCTGTCTTATCTATTCCCCAAGCATTAGCCCAAGTATCAGGGATGCAAATGGCCTGGTTTCAACACACTCTTGTCTTGGTTTTAGAGTAGAGTGGCCAGATAGGCCCACACAGAAATAGTTTTTTGGAATATATTTTGTTTTGTAAAAATTTATATTGCTTCCTCCTTACTTTTAAGCAAATGAAAACAAAAATAATATGGTTTTGAAATGGAAAATGTTTCTCCCCAAGAACTATTTTAAACACTAACATGTATATGTTATTTGGTAGGGTTGGAAGAAAGAGTGCATAATGCTATAATTTTGTATTTATTATATTCACTGAAAAGTACATTAAAAGAAAAGTCAGGAACCGCACAAAGAAGTAAAATTTATCCACAAGAAACAATTTTGTACATTTTGAGAGGCTTTGACATTCAGGTCTGTGCATTATCTGTTAAGCTGCTTCCAAGTCCTTGTGCCATTTACATGACATATGAAAGATCTCTGTGTTATCTGCTTATGCCAAAGAATTCAGTCAAAATACAATGTGGTTGAAGAAGTCAGACAGAATTTTTTCTTCCTTAAGGAGAAGTTGAATGTCAGGGTCCATTTTTGTCACCATACATTCTTGCATTTCCAACAGGACTACAGCGGGCGAGGTTCTCAAGATTTTGTTACATGGGTAGTAAACACTTACAGAGATATATTTTCCTGAAGGCAAAGTAACTGCTTGTTAATAACAATGACTTCTGTAAGCCAAAATCTACATTTTGGTTTGAAATTTTTGAAAAGTAGCTTTTCAGAGAGTAAGGGGCTTGAGCATAAAATGAATAGATGAGGAAGCTAACAGCTGGCAAGTTGAGTTAAACGGAGTCACAGAAAGTAGTTCTTCTCAGCAGGCAAGTTATGTGGATGACAGGAACATATCATACTCCTGTGGATAGGGAAACTAGTTCCGATGGACTGTTACTTGTTGCTTATCAGTTAGCTTCTCAGTTACCGAGGCAGCTGGGTTTTACTTTCTTCCTTTTCTTCGGGTGGGTGTTCTCCTATTGACCACTTCTTTTTTCCTATATTTTCCCTGTTCTAAATCTTTCTTTCACCCAGTCACATAAACACACACACACACACACACACACACAAAGGGGAAGGTAAGAAAGAGCATGGACAAATGGGATTCTGCATGGTTAAAGTTAACAGGAGGTGTCGGGGATCACAGTGTGAGGAGAAAGCAGAGTATGCTGTCTACATAAGTGAATTAGAAATAGAGAAAAATCTAGAAGGAAAGTGTATTTGTGTGTAATTTTGTTACCATTGTATTTATTTATTTGCACTGGGAATCAAACTCAGGACCTTGTGCTCGCCAGGTGGGCAGTGTGCCGCTGAGCTATATTCCTGGCCTGTTGCCACTGTATTTAAAGCATTGTGGCTGGGGATATACCTCAGTGGAATAAGCGCCTGCCTAGCAAGCGCAGGGTCCTGAGTTCGATCCCCAGTACCGCAAAAATAAATAAATAAATAAATAAAGCATTGTGCAAACCTTTGCTCGTGGTATATCTTGTAGCTCCATATGTGGAATTCTTTAATAACAGTCAGATGTTGGGCTTTGTTTCTACTCCTTATCAGTTCTATTGTTTTGCCTTGTTTCTATGAGTGAAGATATGGAATTGGAATAGAGATTCAGAGTGTTACAGAATTGAAAATGAAAAAAAACAAAATACTATGTGAATAAAGAGCTGAGCCAAAAGAATATCAAGATGTTTGGAAGTTAGGAAGGATACAAGTGTTAGGTGGAGTCTTACTAGGACAAAGAAAAGCCTTCAGAATATTAGAATTGGAACTCACCTCCCTCCGATTCCATGTCACACCCCACATACTCTTTCATCAGAAATTAATTGAATCGAGATGACATGATGGGATTAAGTGAATGAAAACTCAGAGCTGAGAGAAGACTCCTTTCCATGCATTTTTGCAAAAAGGGATCTGGGGACTGGGGATATAGCTCAGTGGAATAAGTGCTTGCCTAGAAAGCGCAGGGTCCTGAGTTCGATCCCCAGTACCGCAAAAAAAAAAAAAAAAAAGGGATCTGACCATAACTAAAAAGACATGTCATCAGTTGTCACTCATTTGATGAAATGTTATTATCATTTAACTTAGAATCTTCTCCTTATCTTCTTGACTTTGAAATATATTGTGATCTGGAAAAATTGCTTTAATAAAATATTACTATATGACTAATGTTTGTAAATAGGTTAGGCGTATTTTCCACAAAGTACAAGCAAACTGATTTTTAGTTCTACCAGATGTGTTTATTGCATGTGGAACTAGTATTTGATCTGAGTGACAAAATAAACCAATCTGTCTCTTCATTCCCATCATTTGAGGCACAGTGCCACTTCCTCCTTTCGCCAAAACATCAGCTTTATCTGGCAGTTGCTATGGGATTATGCTCCCTAAACCAAAGTACATCTTGCCTCATAAATTATTTCATTTCTAAAGTAGTTTACTCGTCATACTGGAAACTTGGTGGCTGGAAACTGGAGCAGGAGCATCTTGTTACCCAATGTTCTACTGGGTGAAGTAAAAGAAACCAAATATCCCTTAGATAAATGGAAAAGACAGCCAAAGCAAAGACTTGCCCAGACACCTCATCATGTAGAATTCCCTTTCTTCATCCTCATTTTCCATGTCAAACATGATATAAATAAATAATAGGCATCATTTTGTCCTAAACTTTCAGTCTTTGATAGATGGGAGGAAAAGATATTTATTTTTATCTTCACTTTAACAGCTATGCCTCTTTTATAGGTGAGCATTCATGTTTTATTTTGGTGTTATTACAACATTTTTTATCACTCAGCCTTTTATAGACTGACCAATAAATACATCAGCCAGTGTCATTGGAATATGATTACAAAAAAAGTGTATTTACTTGATATATCTCTTCATTTTGTCATTATCTTCATTAATGTTCTCGTAAATAAGTGTGCATGTGAAGCAACTACACATAAATACAAGATTAAGCATGAAATTATAGTACCCAAAATTATATGGACAGTATCTGCAAATATGCCATAAAATCATGACTCCTCAGCTATTCCAATGACCAATATTTGGTCATTGACCATATTGACCAATTGACCAATATTTATGACTTAATCCCATTAAACAGTCTTATTTAATGCACCATCATTATTTTTATTTTTATTTTATTTATTTTATTTTATTTTATTTCATTTTATTTATTTATTTATTTTGGTACTGGGGATCGAACTCAGGACCCTGCGCTTGCTAGGCAAGCGTTTATTCCACTGAGCTATATCCCCAGCCCCAACACCATCATTATTTTTAATACATTATTTTTAATATCTCTTACAGGTCAAAAATGGCAAAGTACATTTTACATCCGATGCAGGAATTGCTGGGAAAGTGGAGAGAAATATTCCTGAAGTGTATGTTGCAGATGGCCACTGGCATACTTTCCTAATAGGGAAAAATGGAACCGCCACACTCTTGTCCATTGACAGAATATATAACAGAGACATCACTCACCCTACTCAGGATTTTGGTGGCCTTGATGTGCTTACCATATCTCTTGGTGGAATTCCACCCAATCAAGCTCATCGAGATACTCAAACAGGTAATGGTTTGTTGAGAAGTGTCGTGAAGGAAAAATTGCTACTCACGAAGTAGGTGATTTTTGCGATGTCAGTGAATAAAGTCTCTGTAGCATGAATCCCATATACAATGCAATTGTATTATAATATAATTTATTTTACAGCAGTAGTTGCATTTTTGATACTCAGTATTGAATATTCTAAGACTATCACAGATGCTTTTAAAGTTTTTGTACTAAATTATCAACCATCAGCCCCACTGCTCAGATAAATGCCTGTACTTTGCTTGCCTACCAAGCATTACTTTATCCATCTGATTCTATAGTTCATTCACTCCTGTTCTCCCCCAGCATACATGAAACAGGACACAAACATGAACCTGGCCTTCCACAAACGTTATTGTAATCTGCCATAAGTGATGTGAAGAAAGAATGTAGACTTTCAAGAGATTTTGAAAGGAAAAAAAAGGAGGGAGGGGAAACCTACCTGGAACATTTACATGTGCATTTAACTCTCGATGATAAGGGTGAGGAGGAAAAAGTAAGAAAGATTAATTTATAATGAAGGGAATTTTAAGAAATAGATTAAGTCAAAGTTGGAGAACACAACCCATTGGTGGTTGATGTCACAGGCAAAAGGTGAAGTTGGACAAAGAAGCTGGGTATTTTAAATCACGTTGTAGTTTTCATCTTATTTGTACAATAATGGGAGGTTGTTAAAAAAATGAAGCCCATACCATCAAAATTAGATATGCATAGTAGCCAAGATCTTCCAGGCTACAATGTAGGAAATAACTGCAGGACCTAAGTGGACTTACAGAAATCATCTGGGAAGGAGCGTCAGTAGTCTGGGCAGGGTATCCTTTGTTTGAACTTCAACTTATGTGATGACAAGTAGGAGAAATAAGTGGGTAGTCAAGAAATAGTATTCCAGGAGCAAAAGCGGACCGAAGTGGTGGTGCCTTTGGTAAAACTCAGGGAGATTTCTGGCTTAAAACTTGAAGGTTAGTGCCACCGCAAAAGGAAACTGCAGAAGCATCCAAAAGGATGTCTCTGGAAAACACCAACAGCTTGTTTTGAAAAATGTTGAGTTTGAAGTGCCTTTGAGAAAGGCCGTTGGACAGGTAGCTGAAAATCAGAAGTAGAATTATGTTGAAAAAATAATACGGTGAGGGGTTTTCAGTACTGAACTTGGGTGTGACCCCCTACATGAGGATCAAGAGTGAAAAGGAACCTCAGGGCCTGGCCTTCAGCGACTCCACTTTTGTTTAGAAGAGAAAGCGTCAGTAGAGAAACAAGGTAACAGGAAGAACTCGGCGAGTGTTGGACAGAAAGAAATGTCAAAGCCTGTGGAAACAGTGTATCGAGCTGGAACTGTCACTTGGGTGGAATGGTCCTTTGTTACTCAGGAATGTTGACGGCCACCGGACACCCAAATCTAATGAAGTATTTCATGTTTTTTTGTCATTATCATTCTCAAGGAGCCAGTTTTTCTAATCCCTGCCATCTCTACCTCATGAAATGTTCATGCTACAGCCACACTTCAGCTGCCCACAAGCAATTGTAATAAGAGTTTCTTCTGCTCCCCAAGAGTGTTTGCGTCCTGGGAGGGATTATTACATCCATTAAAAAAAATGGGCAAACTTGTAGTTGAAGCCACTGGCTTTTTTTGGTCCTTGTTTACTTCTCAAAAGAAATTAGTTTCTATGTGTGTAATTTTCGGTACATGGACTATACAAAGAGAACAAACAAATCAGTGAAAGAAAGAGACAAAGAGAATCCAGCCTGTCCGAGTCATTCCTAATCGCGCGTGATCCAAGCTATCCGCTCCACATTTTTGTCACGGAAATCTTGCGCGTCTTGCTAAGTTATGTCAGCAGATACACAGAGTTCCTGCCTTTCCGTGGGAGAGTGACTTGGGGCAGTGGTTTCTAACCTCTCATGGGGTGACTGTGAAGCTTTGTGACCGACTGGGTGCAGTGTTTAAGCCTCTGCTTTGCTGCTTCCTCCCTGCAGGTTTCGATGGCTGCATCGCATCGGTGCTCTATGGCGGAGAGAGTCTCCCGTTCAGCGGGAAACACAGCCTGGCCTCCATCTCCAAAACGGATCCCTCTGTGAAGATTGGCTGTCGGGGCCCCAACATCTGTGCCAGCAACCCCTGCTGGGGCGACTTACTGTGCATCAACCAGTGGTTTGCCTACAAGTGCGTGCCCCCCGGCGACTGCGCCGCCCACCCTTGCCAGAACGGGGGCAGCTGCGAGCCAGGCCTGCACTCCGGCTTCACCTGCAGCTGCCCGGAGTCGCACACCGGGAGGACCTGTGAGACGGTGGTGGCCTGTCTCGGCGTCCTCTGTCCTCAGGGGAAGGTGTGCAAGGCCGGAAGTGCTGGCGGACACGTGTGCGTGCAGAGCCAGGGACCCGAGGAGCTCTCGCTGCCGCTGTGGGCCGTGCCTGCCATCGTGGGCAGCTGCGCCACGGTCCTGGCCCTCCTGGTCCTGAGCCTGATTCTGTGCAACCAGTGCAGGGGGAGGAAGGCCAAGAATCCCAAGGAGGAGAAGAAACCGAAGGAGAAGAAGAAAAAGGGCAGTGAGAACGTCGCTTTCGATGACCCAGACAACATTCCCCCGTATGGGGATGACATGACCGTGCGGAAGCAGCCCGAAGGCAACCCGAAGCCGGATATCATCGAGAGAGAAAACCCCTACCTAATCTACGACGAGACGGACCTCCCGCACAGCTCCGAGACCATCCCCAGCGCGCCGCTGGCGTCCCCGGAGCAGGAGATTGAGCACTACGACATCGACAACGCCAGCAGCATCGCGCCCTCGGACGCGGACATCATCCAGCACTACAAGCAGTTCCGCAGCCACACCCCCAAGTTCTCCATCCAGCGGCACAGCCCGCTGGGCTTCGCGCGGCAGTCGCCCATGCCCCTGGGCGCCAGCAGCCTCACCTACCAGGCGCCCTACGGCCCGGGGCTGCGGACCAGCTCGCTCAGCCACTCGGCCTGCCCGACGCCCACCGCCCTGTCGCGGCACAGCCCCGGGCCCTTCTCCAAGGCCTCCACCTTCTACCGCAGCAGCCCGGCCCGCGAGCTGCACCTCCCGCTGCGGGACGGGGGCGCCCTGGAGGCGCCAGGCGACGCGCAGCCCGGCCTGTTCCCCTACGCCGCGCGGCTGGGCCGGCGCAGCAAGAGCCCGCAGGCCGCCGCCCCGCACGGCTCCCGGCCCGGCAGCCGCCTGAAGCAGCCCCTGGGCCAGATGCCCCTCGAGTCGGCGCCGCCCGTGGGCCTCTCCATCGAGGAGGTGGAGCGGCTCAACACGCCGCGGCCCAGGAACCCCAGCATCTGCAGCGCGGACCACGGGCGCTCCTCCTCCGAGGACGACTGCCGCCGGCCGCTGTCGCGCACCCGCAACCCCGCCGACGGCATCCCGGCGCCCGAGTCCTCCTCCGACAGCGACTCGCACGAGTCCTTCACCTGCTCGGAGATGGAGTACGACAGGGACAAGCCCATGGTGTACACGTCCAGGATGCCCAAGCTATCGCAAGTGAACGAGTCCGACGCGGACGACGAGGATAACTACGGCGCCAGACTGAAGCCGCGGCGGTACCACGGCCGCAGGCCCGAGGGGGGCCCCGCGAGCGCGCAGGCCCCGGCCGCAGACCCCACGCTGCCCCTGAAGCTCGGGCCCCAGGCGGGTAGCTTCAACTGGGACAACCTTTTGAACTGGGGTCCAGGCTTTGGCCATTATGTAGATGTCTTTAAGGATCTAGCGTCTCTCCCGGAAAAAGCAGCAGCAAATGAAGATGGTAAAGGTGGGACGACTAAGCCAGTCCCCAAGGATGGGGAAGCAGAACAGTACGTGTGAGGTGTGTCCTGGGCTTGGTGGAAATTAAAAGCCAGGAGCACTCACGCCGTACATTGTGAGGTTGCTGACGTGGTTGGGTTGCGTTTGACAAAACAGGCCAGTATGGACTGGTGGTTGAGGGAAACGTTAAAAATAATAACCACAATGCTGCTGAAACAGACTCGGAACAATTCTTTAATTTAAATGTGCTTGGTTGAATTTGTTTTCCTGCATGCGTCGTACTTTGTAACTAGTTACATGGCATGCAGCATTTGGAAAGTTTTGCTTCTTTACCAGTGTTTGGTTTGTGATTTTTGAAATTAATACTGTTACATTGCAGAGAGGAGCTTGTGTTTTCACAGTGGGGTTCTGTGTATTGTTTCCCTTGTATTATTATAATTATGTTTTTACATTGCAAGATTCTCGCGGTTTAACCAACCCTTGTAAAGTGTAGGAAAAAGCCTATCCTCGAACGAAAGACTAAGCATTAACACTTTTCAGAATTTTAGATTCCATATTCAATGCTGCTCAGAAATGGCTGAGTAGCTTAAGTTTTACACGACAGTGGGTACTAAAATTACATCACTTTTGTTCAGCACTTTAATGCTTTCTGACAAAATTTAGTTAAATCTTCTGAAACCTTTTCTTGCAAATGGTTGCGGCCTCCTGACTTTCCTCAGGTTTCCATGAGGAACAAAATCACTGCATGCTGTCCCCCAAACACTGCCCCCCTCCTACTGAGAAGTGACTCTCTAAGGGGTGCTTCTAAGAGACACTTGGAAAAGTTATTTATTGAAAAAGAAAATTCTATGCTTTTACCATTCTGACAAATTGATCTAAGCAAAGCCTATGATTGGGCTGAATTTTCATCCACTCAACATTTGCCCCAAGTACCCAATTTTTATAATTTATATAAAGTCAAATTGCAGCACTTCTTACTTTCTGTCATTTTGTAGATCATTTTTTAATACCCTGTAAAAAAAATTTTTTTTACACCTAAGCTGTGTTTTTGATACTGATATTTTCCTATGCTGAATAGTTTTCTTACTTTCAGGAAAGTAAGAAAATACTTTTTTTACATTTGTTACTTATGTAACATTCATATATTTCACATTTTGATATTTGTAACATACTGTATGCTTTCTACTTGTAAATGCCAACAATAGAATTAAAATATTTATTTAAAATACTTTGTATTTGCAGTGTAATATTATTTCTTTATCTTTCTGTACTCTCTGTGCAATCCCAGTTGGGAGTAGCTTCTACTTGTTAACAGAGTGTAACAAACTGAACTATAGATAGGAGCAGCGTCACTTATTTTTTGAAAATTGCACCTGGATAATCGCCAGAAGAGATATTTTAAGGTCGCTTTAGTGCTTTCTTACTTGTCAGATCTCTTAGATTTCCCCGGAGTAGAATGAGTCTAGACTAGTTTAGTCTTTCGGGTCTAATGTTGTTATGAACCTGGTTTAAGCATTCTAGCAAGAAAGGTTTGGAAGTTCCCAGTAGAGTCTATTCCCTGAAAGCCAGCTTCTGACTAGGATTAGAGTTACAGAAGTAGCAATGAATTAAAGCTAATTATGGAGAAATGTCTGGCTCAGATTTTCTCCAAGGATCCAGCTCAAGTGTTTCTAAATCCAGCAGTAGGTAGGACGAACGACAGTCAAAGCTGAGCTACACATACCTATCTGTAATTTATTGATCATTCTGCTGCATATGGCTTACACAAATTTCACATGCTGTCTGGACAGAGACAAACCTCTTTTTCTTTGCAGCCCCCAACAGTGAAACAATTCTAAAGAATGGTATAGATCAGGATCCATTTTATCCACTTACACTTTAGAGAACAAGACTTCTAACAATTACCAGACCCTATCAGAACCTTTTGGGAGGAAAAAATCTGCCTCAAATTTTATATTTGTTCAGAACACTCTCCTTTAATACTGACTACACCCTAATGAGAAGAGTTTTCAATATATAAAACTTTGGTGAAGTACTTGAAAACAGACATCAATATATTGAGATATCATTATTTTGTCATTTAATAATATTGAGATCATTTTTTGTTTCTGAATAAGAACTAAAATGTTTTATCCTAAATCACGTTATTGCTTTAGACACTAAGTATAAGATATTAATACTTTTCTCTTTTCTGGTCATCTGTGATATTTTAATATTTTTCTATGAATTTTATTATTAGTTTTCTCCTCAGATATGAGAACATTTTGTTGATCACTTTGAGTAAACAAAAATAACTTTTTTCATGGTTGAATCCTGAACCATGGCAGTGTCCTCAAGGCAACAAGGTCTAATTCAGAAGAGCTGAAAGTAAAATGATAAGCATGATGCCAGGCTTCCACATTCTTTTTTTCTAAGAATATTTCTTGTAAGTTAGGCCTCTTACTATTCTCCTTATTAATCAATCTCACTTTAGGAAAACAAAAGATGACATTCTTTTAGAAAAATTTCTAGTTTGTTTTTCTTCTTGGAATCTTTTCCTCTAATGCAAGAACAATATTTATAGCTGAAGAAAACAAATCAGAAATATATGAAAGGAACATTTCTCTGAAAAAGGAGATTGATACTTCAATTACTGAATTAATGAGTTAACACATATTATTTGGAAGAGAGATTATCATTGGCAATTTGACAGGGAAACAATCCCTTCAACTAAATGGTTAACAATAACCTGCATGTTCACATCTAAAATCATGTCCCTACAATTTTAATTGAGTTCTATAAGGGTTTATTCGATTTCCTAAACACAGTTAATTACTTGGCTCTCGTTAAACTTTTGTTATGGAGGTAATGTTACTTTTAGGTGGGGATGGAAAATATCCAGAGAAATGTTTCCAGGCAGGAACAGCACAAGTGAACACAGTCATGGGGTCCATGCTACTTCAGAAGTTCTCAAGTAGCATGGACCCTGTGAATGGATGGTCACAGAATTCTGTCCATCCTGTTCTTATGGAGAACACTGCTGTGGCTTTCAAGATTGTCTCTAGAATTTTCTAAAGTAGTGGATTTATTGATAGCTTATTAAGATAAAGTGAAACCATTTTAACAAATGGAGAGTTAGAAGCACCTGGAGCACAACTCTGCAATTACCTGTTAACAAAATGCTCACCAGCAGCAAAGTTGACAGGAAATGCAGTGCTTACACTCTTCCAAGTTATGTCCTTTATAACTGTTTCATTTACAATGGAAAATAAGATACATCACTTAGTAAGTTTTTTACCTGCAGACATTCCATCTAAGAATAAATCATTACTGTAATGTAAAATGCATTTTATTTTACTTGAATTTAAAATTACTATAATATGAATCTGTGCAAGGTGAGAATGTTTTAAAATGTTGAATCAATAATTCAGCAATACAATTTTCTTTTCCCATTTTATTTTATGCTTAGATTCAGTCTTAAAAGAGCTAACATTTAAAAATAACTGAATTTACTTTCCCTTAGGAAAAATGAATGGAAATGAAATATATTTTAGCACATTGTTAGGCTGTCCACTGTGAAGGAAAACATTACAGCTGATGATTAATCTAGTGTCTGTCCCTTAAAGATATTTGAATGGAGTGCCCCATTATTAACAACAGGCACTGCTAACCAGCGAACAGTTACAGAGGTTTATGCAATCTAATATATAGTAAATAGGTCATTACTATATATGAATTCAGTATTTTTAATTATTGATGATGAGGGAAAGGTATTAGAATTTAGCAAATCTGGTGCAAAGAAATAAGAATCAGTGATTCATTCTTAACATAACCTGTGCATCTATGATAAAAACTGAAAACAAATATATTTATGTGAAAGATCATTAATGACAGTATTCTTTAACAGAAAAATAAATTGAGCTACTAAGTAGTTCAGCATCCTGGGTTAGATTTAATCACAAACAAGAATGAATACCCTTTATTTATATGCCCAGAAATCTTCTTGCTCATAGGAACAATGCAGTGAAGGACATGAAATACCTATGTTGATGGAACAAGCTTTCTAGTAGAGGAGATTAGCACCAACACTAAATACTGTAATAATTATGCTGGGCAATATCTAGGAAAGACAAGTGCTATGGAGGCAATGAAAATAGATTAAGGGGAAAGACTGAACAGAGGACACATAATGTATAGGACTATTTTATAATATTCACCCAAAGAATCAAATGCAAAAGAGTGTGGGTGATCTATCCATACACTAGAGACCTGAAGAATCCAGCTATAGCCTGGATCCCATGGCAATGTCCTACAGAGTCCCACTGAAGACCTAGGGCCCATGGCAATGTCCTCCACGAGTCCACCTGGAGGCCTAGAGCCCACCAATGTCTCATGCAGGTCCGTATGAAGGAGCTGCAGTGTGAACGCTCAAAGGTCAGTGATGGGAGCTAGAAAGTCTTTGCCAGTGGGGTGAAGGCTCTGTGCCAGCAGGATGAGGGATCTGTACTGCATCCAGAAAACAATGCTCAAAGTAAGGACCGGAGAGAGCTTCCCCTGAAAAAAGCCAGAGCCTCCCCTCTTTGACAGTATGGACCAGATCTCCTCAGAGGATGAAACCAACTGAGTTCATATTAGGAAAGCTAGAAGGACAACTTCACCAGGAGGATCACCAGCACACTATCGTCCCCTCCAGTTCTTTTCTTTTTTTATGCTGTTGACAAAAATCCTCAGGTGGGCCTTCCACACCCAGCATCGCACTGATTCTGTGCAGCTGGGTGTTACAAATTAACAGATAGTTAATCCCCTACAGCACAAGAGTCAATGACTATTGTCAACATATCAGCAAAAATTGCATCAAAAGTGTTTCAGATGAATGTGTGTGAAGGTATTAAGTAAGAATGACAAGGATAGGTCCAGAAACACAATTACTGCTGAAACAAATCTTCAGATGGAAAGTAAATCATGACAAAGTGGGAATGGATTCACTCTGCCTTGATGTCTAGATCCAGAAGACAGAGTGAAACCTGTACCGTTGAGATGAATATCAGTGCTAACAATGATTGACTAATGCTGTCTTTTATGACCAGCCAAATCTAAAGGAATAGTAATAGAAGCATATTAAGATATATGACAGGAAGGGATTGTGTTTATTCATAGTATAACATACTGACTAAATCCCTTCTCAGCCTTTTGGCTAAGATCAAGTGTAACATACTGACTGATGGACAAAGTGTAGAAATTTTCATTTTAAAAATCGAATTCCATTTTTTAGGAAATAAACCATTTATAAAGATAATTTTTCAAGGCATATATAGTGGATAGATATGATCGAGTGGGAGTCATTGTGAATAGGATATTTGTAGCACATTATGCAAATCTAAACCTGACTCAAGACAACTAAGGATTACCAAAATAGCTTTTAATGAGATTTTAGTTGTTGTTTATAGTAAGTATAATTAACTCCATACTTACACCAGTAGTAAACATTTTTCAAACTATGTTGAAATTTCCAAAAGATCCAAGTACTCTGCTGAAATGGGATTATGATGTAGACATATTTTTGGCATTAACCATAAAACTCTTGGGGATGTCTTTTTACATACTATGTAATGTGCATATGTTGGACCCATAATAGTGTTACATTTCACATACGCAATTCTGTTACTGAGATTAATGTAGATAACTTAAAGGCTGTTTACACTTAGTACAGGAATGTGTTGAATGAATGACATTCATCAAACCTTATAGCATGTGCTATATTCAAAAATGATTGACAGATGTGTTTGGAGGGAGTCTCCAATATTTGAAGAAATGGAAAGACACACAGAATATTTAAAAGGAAAACCCTGCTTAAAAGCAGATGATTTTCAGGTGACCCACTTAAATAATTCCAACTTTATTAGTTTGTGAATCCATTTGCCAAACTCCCAAATCAGGTTGCAAAGTACAAAGTGAGTCACTATAGTATTTTGGCAGAAAATTGGGATCATAAGCTATGTGCCATTCTAGCTCAAATAAAATAACCAAGGATGTACAAAGTTCCTTGGCAATGTCACTGGGTTCCCTGTCACAAATTGAAAGCATACTGCATTTGGTACAAATGTTGATCAAAATAAGATCACATTATGCCAGAGGAGTCTTCTCTCTCAGGTCACCAATCCCTTATTTTATCTGCAAGTCATAGACCAAAATGCTGATGAAAACCACTTTTGTTTCTTGATATTGAAGTCAGAAAGTAAAACATTCTAGAAGAACATTTCTTTAGAAAAACAGTATGACTGAGACAAAGAACTGTATAACCAGTTTTTTTAATGTATTATTTTACAGCTACAGGTCTGAGAAAGAAGAAGAGTAGGTGTTAATTCTGGAATAATGCAACTCAGAAAATTGGACATATTATTTATGAGAAATGGAAAAAGTTTGGAAATGGCCTTTTATAAACAGAAAATAAAAAGAGGACAGACTTTTTGCTTTGGCAGAACCATCATTGAGAAACTTGAACTGACAACTAACTTCTATTTAACAGGAAAGCATTCATGTCTTTAAAATGCTTTTCCTGATCCAGGCAAAAAGCTTGAGGCAGCACATGCTGCACAGATGGATTGATGGATATGAGAGCAAATCTAAACCAAAATTTGTTTTTTTCTTTTAAGCTTTATAGTCACTGAATACTGGATAGTGTTCCAAGAAAGAGTATGCTTTGTGTTGTCAGTCTGACAAGATAGCAAAAGTATATTTTCATTTCAATTTTCCTTAATTTATGCAACTTCAGATCAAGAATAGAACAAGTCCAAGAAATGCTCAGCAGATTTTTAAAGCAGCAAAGCCAATTATAATTCATAAGCAGCTTTTTATTCAAATTAAAGAACATTTTCTGTCCATTCTGCATCTAATGGCCACTTTTGAATAGATGTTTGTGGTATATCAAATTAGAAAACAACTAAACCTTATAAATGAGCTTATAAGTGGGTCTTGGTAATGTAACCCTCTTTTATTGTGATTAACACTAGAGTTACTGAGTCCCACAGAGCATGGAGAGCTACATGATCAAAAGATTGCTCTTGCCTTCAAGAAACTTGAAAATTTTTTTGTGCCTGGACTTTTCCTTTGCCAAATACATCTTTTGGTCCAGTCAGGGGGCCCAAAGATATTTTCAAGGGTAGGTTCCTGTCTTGGTTACTTTTCTCTCATTGCTGAGACAAAATACCCAACGCCCAAAATGAAGGAAGAAAAGATTTATTTAGCTTACAGTTTGTGGAGGTTTCAGTCCATACTTGGCTGGTTCTGAGGCAGAGTGGCACATGGCAGAGGGCAAACTGTTCAGGTCAACAGAGCACAGCAAAACAACCAACAAAAGGGAGGAAAAGCTGCAAGCAGCCTCTTCTCTTCCCTTACATTGTAAACAGGCTACCCCCACCCAGGGGCGCGTACCTCTCACACAATCTCCATGCCCTCCTCTTCCACAGGCTCAGGATGTGTACAAAGTAAGCATCCTGGCTTCTTGAGTCATTCAGCCGAACCTCTAGATTCCCCAAGCTGACACAATGTTTCAACCATAACAGTTCCCAAGGTTAAAGAACACACACGTGCAAGACATTGGCAACAACAGCAGCCAGCATGGAACAGAGCAGGGCACAAGGGTGTGAGAGGGCAAGAGCAAGAACTAGAGCTGCCTGCATCTTCATTGTGTAATTCTTATATAGGTTGTTATCCCATATTTACATTCCTACACAGGGCCGTAGCCAATATTTACCTAACTGTATCCCACTCTGTACCTGTGTGGGGTCACATCCCCAAGTGTCCTTAGGTGCTCAGACACTTCGAAGTAGTCTGAGTGGTTCTCCACAGCATCACAATTTGCAAAAGTCTATTTTCAAAGAATTACTGAAATATTTCCAAATAAATTTGTTTATTGAATGTCCTGGACAATTACTAGAATCAATTATTCCCTAAACTTTAGAGTTACATTGCATTGTAAAAAGCACTTTTAAAATAGATTTAGCTAGCTTTGTTTTTATGTAGTAACTCAAGAAATTTACAATATTTTGCAGCAGTTTTTATCTTGTCTAATTAGGGAAGACTCAGTTATAATTTCTACTATTTGAAAGCAACTTCCATGAATTAGCTATCAGTTTTGCCTTATTTGTACTTGGTTGAAAGCTGATTCATTTGGTTTCAGGCTAATAATTTTTCACAGAATTTGGTGTCATCTTCAGTAAAAACTATGTGAGTTTTTCCAAATTGATCATGTTTTGCTGACTTTGTGGTAAATAAGGCTGACACTTAAATTGATTAAAATTGCAGACTAATTACATCTGACATCTGTCTAGCTGCCTCAAAGTTCCCATTTGCCTTCCAATTCCAACGCTGTTAGTTTTCCATTTTAATTTTTCTAGGCTTACTGCAGATTAATTTAGGACTTGTTTGTGGCTATAGTCTCAAAAAGAGACATCTAAACCTCTGATGAAAAAAGTGACCAAATGACTCATTTTTTTTCCTGAAACTTTTCTTTTCCTAGTCATATATTTCTCTGATTATTCTAATAACATGGAATAAAATATTTCTGTGTTCTACAGCAAATTTCCTTTGGAATATTCCACATAATTTCATATTGATGTTCATTTAAGCAAATCACACAAAGTGTAAAAATACTGCATGGAGAAACTGGTAAAGATATTTTATGGCCTTAATCGTCATGAGATTATTGGAAAATGCAGTCTAATAGTCATGCATAAGATTATCAAAATCACAAGACACATTAAATATGTATATCTTTACTTACTGAATTCTAAGAATACATTTTATAAAGCAACAATCATTGCTTCACTTTTTGGTAGTGTTATTCAGAATACATAAGTGATAATTTATGGCTATAGTAACCTTTTTTATTTTGATTACTAAGTAAAGATTTTCAGTAATAAGGTAAAGGACTCATAATTTATTAAGAGCAGTGTGTAACACAAGACAACATATTGAATACTTAAGAGGATGTTCCAGCAGTCTGAGATAGAAAATAGCTTGCTTGTCATATCAAATATTAAGAAACTTCTAGAAGTATTTAAAATTTGGCTTTCATGAAGTGCTTTTTAATGAGTCTCCACTTTGAGATAACAGATTTTAAAGGACAATTTCTGAAATACCAATAATGAATTTCAGACTTCCCTAAGATAAGGTGGTCTCTTCAATAGTTTCTTTTATTTTTATATTTTTATTTTTATTTATTTATTTATTTTATATATATATATATTTTTTGGTCTTTTTGAGACAGGGTCTTCCTATGCAGTTCAGGTTGGCCTTGAGCTCACTATATAGCCCAGGCTGTCCTTAAACTCACAACAATCCTCCTGCCTCAGCTTCCCAAGTGCTGGGATTACAGGCATGCTCCACCACGCCCAGTTTTCAATACTTTCCTTAACGTTAAAATAGTTTTAAAATTATCCACACATAAAAAGGTTAGTCAACAAAGAAAAAGGAACTAGCAGTAAATCTAATAGATCAGGTTGATATCCTATGAAAACTTTGACGTTATGCATACACACATGAACAAAGTAAGTCATGACGTTATTTTTCTCATTGAATCTTCTTGAATATTTTTGGTAATCTGATAATGTAGAGACTTAAGAAAGTATTCTAATCTTTAAAAGTTTTACGGAGAACGCTTTAGTAATATATTACGTGTTCTCCTAGTTCTAAAGTTCTGTCATATGATTCTGAGACTTGGCACTAAGAAAGGAAATGGAGGAAGTTGTTCGTATGGATTTCAGGGAAGGCTGCACTTCAGAGCTAAGGGTAGAACTTGTGCTTTGATGAGAAGTCGTGTTCCAGGTGAAGAGCTGAAAAAACATCACGCACAGAGCGAGGAGCATGAGGGAAACTGTCACAGAGCAGAAGCCGCAATGCCGACGTGTCCACACTGCCAATCAAATAAAGCAGCTCAAAATGAGAAATGAGCAGAAACAGCGTTCCCGTACTTCGCATCTTGAACATTCTTTATAAAACAGGTCATTGATTCTCCATGATGTTTTCAGTTCTTCAAAGTCACATTTTTTAACTCTTAGAAGATAGATCTAAGGTTTGATAATAGAGACCTATGAAACCGTGGTTGAAAAGAATGCAACAAGAATCAATGTTATTTATCTGTTTTGAAGGAGCACCAGGAATCATTACTGCAAGCACTTTCTTGCATGCACTCATTGAATATTCATAAAGCACTTAATTTGTGCAGGCCACAGCACCAGCAAACCATCCAACTAAATAAGAAATTATTGTCCAAGAGCTGACTTCTGTTACAAAATTTCTAAGAGACATAAAATTTAAAACCCATCTGTGAGATTACATTTGTCAGTTTTGCTTTTGTAATTTAGTTATTTTTCAATAGTCAGAACACATCCTTTCTTGGTAATTGCGATGGATGTGACAACATAGTACCTCCAAAATAAGTAAATGACCGTCTCACGCATTTACTTTAGGGTGTCACTTTGGTGTGCAAATTGAAAGCCATTCGTCTCCAGCCTGTCATATTGCTGTCATTATCATCACTTGGACGCTGTCTTTTGCATTCAGCAGCATTACAGATTCTTTAGTTTAAAATGGTGATCTAATGCCTTCCTGCTTCACACCAGGCTGTCTTGTCAGCTCCTTTCACTTTTCCACAGACCACTGCTAAGCCAGTATTTGATGTTTGCCCTTACCGCTGGCAGCCAACCCTTCCGTCCTTTCACATGACAGCTGTCCAAACCCCACTGTCGCTGTTCTCAACCCCGAGTGAACGCAGTGCTGCCAGGATGAGCACATTTTCATTGCTCATGTGGAGCTATACAATTAAATCATCACAGTCACAAGGACTCTCCCTTTTGTTTTTATTCCAAGTCAAGGAATGTTTCTTTTAGAACCAGGAACCTATTAAAATACTGATCAAAAGTACTGAGAGTAATGATCACGAGTTTATCACTCTTTTGGAGGTTTTTTGTTTGTTGGTCCTGAATTTCCTATACCTTAGCATGCTGGAGTATATGAAAAATGTTTTTTAAAAAATCCAAATCCTAAGGCCAACTTGATTTACAGGTATTTGTAGATATCTCACACTTCTTTAAAAAATACATATATATATATATATATATATATATATATATGATCATTGTCAAAATGGAAACAAATATATATATATATATATATATATATATATATATATAAGTAAGATTTAGTCATTTTAAAGTAGATATTATCCTTACCAATTTTAACTGTACATACTGACTATTAGAGAAGTTCAGTGACTTCTAATCACCACAAAGCTGGTAAGAGACAGAGTCAAGGCTTCGATTGATGGCGTCCCAGAATTATAGCACACTTCCTTTTCACTACTACCTAATATTTTCCTATCTCCTTTCAGTTTTCAAAGAGTTTTCAAGTGATGTATCAACTTTGAACCTTGTATCACACATGCAAGGTTGATCGAGCAAAATGATTCTCATTTTAACATGCAAGGAAAAGAGCCTAAAAGAGACTTGCTCAAGTCACTATTTAGATCGTGCGGAGTTACTCATGCATCTCTTTACACAGACTGAGTAACCGTACATGCAGGGCTCTTCCCACTGTGTCATAATTAAAAAGTGGAGAGTGGATGGCAACAGTGACTTTGACTTTAAACTACAGGCACAGAAGGAACGCTGAGCCTCGAATTTGGATGTTAACCATAACGGTGTGGGAATAATTACCTGGAAAGACGTGTTACAGGAAATTAGGAGCAAATATCAACCTGTAAAGAAAACATGACATCAAAAAGATGAAAGAGATCAGAACATACCAAGGTCTTTATATACAATTATTCTATTTAATTTAATTAGTTGATCTTATGTAAGTCCCACAGTATTCATACAATGTAATAATTTTATTACCTGACTTGCATATGAGGAAATTGAAGCTGATGATCTTGTTCAGAGTGCTACAAAGGATGAATAGTAAAAGTGAAATTTAAGCCTAAGTGTCCCAGGGTTCAAAGTCAACTTTACTACAAAGTACATGAGTACACGTTCACCTTTTGCCTCCCTTACTAGCAGGAGTGTGTTTGCTATTTTCACACAGCATATGACTCTTATACCATTTTATTTCGCTTAAGACAACGTTCCTACCCAGGTGCTGCTGCTGTGACATCCTCTTCACTTTGCCTCTATGGGCAGAACATAGGGGACAAAAGCATCTTCCCCAGAGCCTCTTGAAAGGATTAAATAGATTGATTTATGTGAAGCTCTGAGAACATAAAGTGCTTCGCACATAATCAATTCCCTCAGCAAGGAGAAGGATGAAATGGATTTTTATCAAAACACTTAACGACAAGGAACAAACATTTAAATCTGAGGTGTTTCTCTTCTATGTGGACAAGCTCAGAGGTTTGTATCTAGAATATAAATGAGTTCCTGAGTCAGTCATATCATTAAATCAGTATTCATCATTGAATTTGAGGAAATAAGTTCAACTTTTCAAATAGTTCTGATTGAAAGTCTGTTCAGAAGGCCATTGCATATGCCTTGATATAACTTTCTAGGGCTAAAGTTTCTCTTATATTGAGGTGGAGTTGATTTCCCTTGCAGTTTCAGCCAGCAAAGGTGCACTCCAGGCAGAAACAATGGGGGAGTTCTGTTAACGGTATCTAGAGCAGTCAATTTAGTAGCTTTTCAAGTTCAAGGTTACGTATAAATTAACATATGACCTCTGAGAAGATCATTGTTCTCATGAAGGGGAATGATGTAAGTATAGTAATTATTATTGCTCACCAATTTTATGGTGAATAACAAGATAATTCAAAAGAGGCTTATGTATTGTAGAACACAATATAGAGAATTGTTTTGTTATAAAATCTGGACTCTGCACAATGTCTGCTAATTTAAAAAGTCATCTTATGCTAACATCAGTGGAGGCTGAGACTTCTAAACACAAACCAACACTTATGTACTGTCAATATTAATATATTGTAATGGGATTTTCAGTTCTCTCTCCCTTATTTCATTACATTTGTAATTTCTGACCTCAGTCCTTCTGCTCTTCTTTCTACTGACATTTCACAATAATTACAACTATACTTGGTAAGCCCACCTAAGAAGAATAAAAAAGAGAACACTTGGTTCAAATGAAACATGATGTATAAAACATATTAATAAAAGGTAACACAGTGTCTTCCTGACATTCTTGAGTGTGGAGTTTGTGTGCATGGGGGAGGTTGGAGGGGTTCTTTGACGCCTGCTCAATCTCTCATGGACTTGCTACAAATTCACAAGGCTGAGGTTGTGGAGCAAACTGTTGGCTTATGATTCTGTGTCACTGCTATCTTCCTCTAAAACTGGCCTTGCTATTACAATAAATTCAAATTTTCTGAATTAGCTGTGGCTTCAATTCTTCCCAGGATTGGAACACATAATTAAAGAGCATATATGTAAATGTATGTAGACAGCAAAGCCAAACACAAATACTGTTAAGATTATCTCTTAGACATTTTATTTTCAGGAGTCTAATCAGAATTTTTCTAATTCTGAGGAATAGATAAAATATTTCTTAAATTGAAAGATAATTTAATTAAATTAAGATCAATTTACATTTGATTAGAAGCTGCTTCAAAGTAATATATATGCTTTGCTAGTTTGGAGTGCAGACAAAAGGCTGCTATAGAAGATGCATGATATAAAACCTAGTGATTTCCACTATTGAAGTTGCATATTATGTGGCCCCTAAGTACAAAAAGAGAGGAAGAATCTATTTTAAAAGCACAGTAATTGCATATTTTCCTTTCTGTTTCTGACTGAGGAAGAGAGATGATGATTAAGTTTCAGTATCACCAGAGAGGAAATAATATAGACAGGATATCATATGGAGACCAAGGTGTACTGGGATATTAACATAACACTCTCATATATGATAAAATGTCAGCTAAAACATACATTTCACTCTTCTAAAGAGTTGAAAGTCTCAAACACTGTTTTGTCAGGCATGGGGAGTGGACTCTCAGAACTAAATTCTCACCTCCATGACAGTCATTCGTCAGCTCCACTTCCTAGCCTGGGAACTCTGTTCCCCGGTTTTAGTTGCTTTGCATGATAAATCTGTAGGCTGGACCAGGTGGCCTAATACTTGGAACAATATCTTTCTGCACAGACACTACTTGTTAGTTAGTGAGTACTAAAATTTTCTTCAGATCCTACCAAAGGAGCAACTCTCAATTACAATGAGTTTAATTCAAAGATCTATTAATTATTACTTTTTTATTTCCAATAGAGCACATCATTTTCCATATTTCCAAATTTTTTGCTCTTTTAAATATGATACATCAATTTATGTATAGTTTATCTGTGAATTTATCCCTGTTACTGAGTAAAAACCAGAATACAAAGTCAACTGATTCTCATTCTACTCAACACAGCCAGAGTCTCAGACCAGACTTACGCACACTAATAGTATACTAACACAACTACATTACAATAGATTCTCTAGGAGATATTTGAGTAATATATCAGGTTCTTCAAATTTTTAGTCTCTCTCAGACAAATGAAAATATGCAGCAGTATGTTCTTATAGAAAGTTACAATATTTCCTCATGTTTTGACAAGTGTATGCAGAATCTTTCTAAAAATCTTACAAACTTAGTTTTAGAGACCGGGAAAGTTTTATAAGTTGATTTTAGAAATAAAATACTAAGGGGATGGGACTGTATTAGCATTAAAAATGTTGCTATGTCTCTATGTCTTCTGTCAGGGACTATCACTAGGAAATTGTAACTTCTCATCGCATTGACATAAAGGTTGGCCGCATGAACATGTGTAGCCAAGTCAGAAAGAGAATTCTCGGGGTTCACTATGCATTCCTACTATGAGAAGAGTTTGCATAAAAAAGAGGCTTCTTGTTCCTATGCCAGCTCTCCATGAGGGATGTAATTATTATATACTGCAAAAGTTACTAATAAAGAAATGTAAAAAAAGCCCAAGATAGTGGCTTCCCCTTCCTCCTGAATGAAGGACAAAGATATGGAAAAAAATATAAAGGGCATAAAGAAGAATGAGAAGAGAGAAATAAATCTTCCTCATGTGAGTCACTGAGATGAGGGGTGATTTGTTAGTCTCACATAGTCTACTGAAAGCTGACTCATACTGATAAGCTAATGAAACAAAGATTTCAGTGGTACTGAATTTCAAGTTTAATAGACTAACATGTTTTAAGACTAAATTGAAATAGGACCATCATGTGGTGTAGACACTGCGGGATAACCTTGTTTATTCTTATTACTTATATCAGCTTGTTTTACTGAAGGGTCTTAGTAAATGCACAGTATAGATATATTACCATAGAAAGTTATAATTCTATGTTTATCTCCCCACAGATGAGAGCAAGTGAGAATTAATTTGCCCACATTTTTTCAGTGGTGCTCTTAGCCATCTGTTGATTAAATTATTAATACCCTCCCTGAATCCACGAGTTGTTGTTACTTTTCCTTTGGCAACAATTAAGAAGCGCCAGTTTGTACATTCTCTTTCTTCCTGTAATATAGTTTAATTTATTTTCTATCATTAAAAATTGTATTGCAGGGGAACATATTAAAATATTCAACAGAGGCTAATTAGCTGCCTATGTTTTATGTGCAGTAATAATGTTGGAAGCTACTTCTAAATTTAGAAGATATACTTAGACTGCAGCAGAACAAGCTGGTTTTCTGAAGTTAATAATTAATTCAGACAAACCAAGTCACTCACCGTCCCTTGTGGACATTTGCGATTTCTCCTACGTGTCATAATGCTTAGTTTTCCAATCAGTAAGAAATCAACATCATAGAACTTCCTTTAGATGAGACAGAAACTTGCACAGTGATTCACACTGAGAGACAGAACAATGCATCTGAAAATCTGGTAGCAGATTCTGTGGTTTCAGTGAAGTGGGATTTGAATTTGCTCATCTAATTTGATATTTAAAATTTAAGGGCATTAAATCATCAATATTAAAAGACACGAAACTTGTCTAAAATCACTTCAGAATATTGTGTTAATAATTATCTGCCTACTTTTTGAAAGGGAGTTCTGATGATGAAAAACTTTATTTTGTGCGAGACTGCTAACGTATCAACAAAAAGAAAGTCTAATCCTGATGACAGTGCAGAATTTCCCCCTTTCTAGCTTAGGGTCAGATTCGTGGCTTATTTTATTTCCAAGATAATTTGAATTTGCTGAAGGTGAATAGATTGGTAGTAAACAATATGGCTTAAAAATGCACACTTGTACTTTCAGTGTGACCTCTGCTGCCTTTGAAGTCTAATACCTTCAACTAATCTATGCATAGTGTAAAGGGATATAGTCTCTCCTACTTCTAAATAATTGACAAAGACTCAATTTTTCCAGAAAAGAGAGCTGAAGAAAACCTGACATTTTGCACAACACTGACAGAGCATAGAAAAAAATTTCAGAATAGAACTGAAAATCCATTAACTGCTCTGGGTCTCAGGGGATCCCCATACCCAGTCTTGAATGCTCAGCAAAAGTTTTTCCATTCTAACTTTTTTGGGATGAGTAATTTTTCTTTAGTAGTGAAATGCTCTGTGTTCCTGGGACTCTCATTAAACTATTCAAAGAATACTCTTGCTCAACTTCTTTTATTGTTATGCTACCTGGGTAGGAAAGTCTGGATTTAAGTGCTTTGTCATTATGTTTTGTTTCGCTTGTAGTGATTTTTTTCTTGTGAAGAAGTCAACCAAACAGGCTGTAGATTTGGTTTAGTGATAGAGTATTTATTTGGCACATGTGAGGCCCTGGGTCAGATCATGAGCACCAAATAAGTAAATAAAAGAAAAGAATGACAATATGAATTATCATTATACCTCAACAGAATACAGATAAAGAAGTTTTATTAACTGGTTTTACATAGGATATTTTTATAAAAATTTGGTCTCCTTAAGACTAAATCAAGAGAACAGATATTTTGGAGCTTTACATTGATTAAATGACAGCATCCATAAATACCTGGCAAATATTCATCCTAGGATCACTGATAAGCATTAGTGTCATGTTAACAAACAGAAAATAGTTTAAATATAAATGGCAGGAAATTTATTTTTGTAAAACCTGTAAGTAATATAAATGTTTAAAGGTGAAAATATTATATTTATTATTATGAGAGAAGGGAATTTATCTCTTTAAGCCTGCCATAGGTATAACACATCCAAAAACATTTAGCTTCACTATGTTTATAAATCACCCAAAATTTGGTCAAACATTAAACAGTATCTTTGAACCAAAGTAGCTTACAATTTAAACTAACCAAATGAATCTTTAAAATTCTAGTTTAAAAAGTGAACAAAAATGAAAATTACAAAAAAGTATTTACAAAATATGTAATATCCAGAAGCATGGATCACCTTAATGGAATGCATAGAAAAGAATATTATATGGATTATTACGGTGTCCAATTTTGTGTGCTATGTATGGTTTATTAAATAAGATTTGACAAATTCATCTCCTTATAACACTATATGCCAATGACACGTCTACAAAGAATTTTCAGAAAGAAAATTAATGGTATAGTCGCACATATTTTTACTGCAACTCACTGAATAATAATAGAAATTTATTTGATAGATCTATTCAATCTCATTCACTGATACAGAAACAAAAGGTTCTTGTCTCTAGACTGTCAGCTGGACATAAATCCAACTGGATCCACTTGGCTGCTTTCCATAAACCACGAGGCTATTGCTGGGTGCAATAATTTTCCCCAGCAAGGGTATAGCCAGTGGTATAATGGCTACTCACATCCTCTGAGAGTTCAACAGTTGGGGGAATCATAGGTAGAAGGGTAGATGGGTATGTTGCTTCTGTTTGTAGCAAACAATCGCTTAATTAGTACCTTCGAAGGGTGGTGAGCAGTTCATACAACGCTGTTTTCATTGCTTCTTTTTATTAATCCTTTGGTAAAGGACAGTCCATATGGAAACAAAACAAGGAGAATAAACATTGCAAAAGCTTTCAGGAATCATGTACTCTGAGCACTTATTAGTCTCTGGCTTATACTTTAAAAAAACTAATGGAAAAAAACTGAAAGTTTTCACTTTAAAGACAGGAAACAAGACAAGGATGTCCACTGTCAACACTACTATTCAACATAGTTCTGGAAGTATTAGCCAGAGCAATTAGGCAAGAGAGAGAAATAAAAGGAACAAGGATAGGAAAGGAAGAAGTAAAATTATCACTATTTGCAGATGACATGATACTTTACATGGAAGACACCAAAAACTCCACAAGAAGACTCCTTCAATTAATCGACAAATTCAGCAGGGTACCTGGATACAAAGTCAACACCCCAAAATCAATAGCATTCCTATACACAAACAACAAACAGACCAAGAGAGAAATTAAGGAAACCGTACCTTTTAAAATAGCATCCAAGAAATTGAAATATTTAGGAATCAATCTAACAAAAGAGGTAAAAGATCTATTCAATGAAAACTACAGTACTCTGAAAAAAGAGATCGAAGAGGATTTCAATGAATGGAAAAACATTCCCTGTTCATGGTTAGGAAAAACCAACATTGTGAAAATGGCCATACTACCAAAATTGTTGTACAGATTCAATGCAATTCCCATTAAACTAACATCAACATACCTCACAGATCTAGAGAAAACACGCCTTAAATTCATCTGGAACCAGAAGAGAACCAGAATAGCAAAAGCAATCCTGGGCCACAAGGACAAGTCAGGTGGAATCACAATCCCTGATCTGAAATTATACTATAAAGATACTGTAATAAAATCAACCTGGTATTGGCTCAAAAACAGACCTGAGGATCAATGGAACAGACTGGAAGATACAGCCACAACCACAAACACACTCAGCCACCTAATATTTGACAAAGGGGTCAAATAAGCTCACTAGAAGAAAGATAGCCTCTTTAATAAATGGTGCTGGAGAAATTGGCTTGCCTCTTGCCGAAGACTGAAAATAGACCCAAGTCTATCACCATGCACCAAACTCAAGTCAAAATGGATCACAGGGGCCTGGGGATATAGCTCAGTGGAATAAGTGCCTTGCAGGGTCCTGAGTTTGATCCCCAGTACTGCAAAAAAAAAAAAAATGGATCACAGATCTCAATATTAAAACAGAAACACTAAACCTATTGGAAGAGAAAGTAGGTAAAAATCTTGAAGACATAGGAGTAGGCGGAGAGTTCATGAACAAAAATCAAACTGCAAGGAAAACACTTCAAAGACTCAATAACTGGGATCTCATCTTACTGAAAAGATTTTGCACATCTAAAGAAATCACCAGCAGAGTAAAAAGAAAACCCACAAATTGGGAAAAAATCCTAACTGGCTGTCCCTCAGACAAAGTCTTCTATATAGAACATACAAAGAATTAAAAAACATGAACCTGTGCAAATTCAAAGACCCAATCCAGAAATGGGCATCTGAGATGAATACACACTTCTCAGAGAAAGAAATACAAATGGCAAATAAATACATGAGAAAATGTTCTACATCTTTAGTCATTCGAGAAATGCAAATAAAAACAACATTAAGATTTCATCTCACCCTGTTAAGATTGGCCAGCATCAAGAAATCATCCAATAACAAATGCTGGTGAAGCTGTGGAGAAATAGGACCTCTGCTGCACTGCTGGTGGGAATGCAGGCTGTGAAACCACTGTGGAGATCAGTTTGGAGATTCCTCAGCAAACTAGGTCTAGGGGTCCCATTCAACCCAGCTATCCCCCTTCTGGGTATTTTCCCAGAAGATCTGAAAACATCATATCACTGTGATATATGTGCACCCATGTTTATAGCAGCACAATTTGTAATAGCTAAATCGTGGAAGCAACCCTAATGTCCATCCACAGAGGACTGGATAAAAAAACTGTGGCATTTTTACATAATGGAATATTATTCAGCTGTGAGAAAGGACAGACTTGAGGCTTTTGTAGGCAAATGGTCACGGTTAGAGACCATACTCATAAGTGAAATAAATCAGATGTGCATGTGCAAGTAGCATATTGTGTCATTAGTGTAAGAGCCTGATGATGGGAATATAAATTAGGAGGTATGAGAGGAAACTGCTGAAAAGTAAAAAGCAGTAGGGATGAAGGGAAGGAGAAAGGGAAGAGAAGGATAGCTATGTGGGTATGTGTACACGTGCAGGATGGCTGGCATGGCTGAACTGTTGTCTCATGTCACTTTAATGTGAGGAACAATCAATGGCTGGTTGTTTGATCAACCTTGTATGTCTATTTGCATTGTCTTGAACATACACTTTGAAGTTATCAATGTGTAATACAACAACCATTGTTAATCCCCTGCCATCTTATCTGTAATTCAGTTTTTGTACTGTTCTTGTGCTACTTTGTTTGCTAATGTTTTTGTTCTTTTACTTTTAAAATAATAAAAAAATTATTCCTATGTGAAATAAGAAAAATCACACTCAAAAACATTTCCAAGCAAATGTATTTACCTTCCCAGATTCTAATCTAATCATTCATTTATTCAAGAAATATTTATTGAATGCCTAATTCATCCAGGTGAGGACAGTAAACAAGAATTAGAGACAATAGACCCTCTATCCGGAGTCTAGAGATACTGCAGATTCCTGAGTCATAGAGGGGATTTAGGCATAGCAGAAAAAGAAAAAGAGACCTGGGCTGCATAAGGTTTTCTATTAATGCTAGGCTCTGTTAACATGAATTTAGGGGCTTAAGATGATACGAGTTTATTGCTTTACACGTATGGAAGTCAAAAGTCACAAACCAGTTTCACTGAGTTAAAGTCAAGGTGTCAGCAGGTCTGCGCTCCTGCTGTAGGCTCCATGGGAGAATCCAGTTCCTACACTGTCCAGCTTCTAGAGACCACCTGTTCTCCTTGGCTCAGAGCCCCTCTCTGTCTTCAAAGCCAGTAGCACAGCGCCTTCTCTCTTCTCCAATTCCTGCCTCTCCATCTTCACGTTTTCTCTCTATGACTCTGATCCTCTTGCCTTTCTCTTAGCGCATATATGTGATTATATTGGGCCCGAATGGATAATCAAAATGATTTCCTATCTCAAGGCTCTTAATCACATTTACAAAGTCCCTTTTTCATGTAAGATAATATACTCACAGGCTGCAGGACATAGAATACGAACATCTTCAGGGACCATTACTGGGCCTATCAGAGGGGTCCATGAGCTAAGACTGGAGGAATGAACAGAAGCACAAGCAGCCGCTGACGAGTGAGGCACAAATCAGCTCTTCTAAGGTTCCAGGGTCTTGTATAAAAGATTTAAGCTTTAGGACTACAATGATGAATTCTTGAAATTATTTGTTTTAAATTTAAGCAAGAAGAAATTTACGTGACCTAATTCACATCAGCTGTTCTGTGAATAACCACTTTATATATATTCTGTATTCTCATTTATTCACTTGGAAGTGTTTGGAAAATGAAATAAGTAACAATGAGGCTGATGTTTGTGAGATAAGATACTTCATTTTAATAAGTTTACTCTAAAAAGGAACATTGACTTTTAGTAACTATAATAGGAAAGCTTTTAACTGTGAGACTTGAGAAATAAACACCATAGTGCACATTAGATCTTTTGCATGTTTAGAGTTCATTATAAACTCTCAGAAAATTCATGAGTTCCAGCAGACTGTTAATTGAAGAAAAAAATAAAAAGAAATAGTTCCAACTTTATGCAACTAAAACTCTTAGACACAATACTCATGGCAGTTCTCTGTTATGATTTAAATTATCTCTTTAATTTGAATATGCTTGTTTTAATTCTTTACCTAGTTGAATGCCCTCTTAGTTCTTTTTTCTTTAAAACTTGGTTTTATAATGAAACAGTTACAGTACAGGTTATAGCCATGTAATGCGTGTGGGAAACACTTCACCTAAACTTTGGGGAATCAGTGAATCCCTTCCAGGTTCATCAGTGGTTTCCACTGTCCTGATTTTAAATACCAAGACACATCACTGCTAGATAGTATTAGTGTTTACTGAAAGAGCATGCTGCCCAGTTGGTCTGGTCCTGTCATCTCTGACTGGAATGCTTCCACAGCTGTAACAATTCATTTATCTTCACCTTGAAGTTCTGCTGCCAGGTGATTTCTCACAGGACAAGTTGTGTTCACTTGTGGGGCAGAGGTTTGGCTTTGATCTACGTTGTCTAAGTTGAACCATATGAATTCTGATTATTAACCTCTGCTTAAAAGAAAATGAATGCTCAGTGATTTAGAACAGTTTTACACAATTTAAACTGAGAAAATTGATGAAAAAGCTAAGGTAGTGTCTACCATAAAGCTGTAGGAAGCTTCATAAGCATCATACATCTACTCTTTACAAGTTCTTTAAAAACCCTTATAGCTATCTTTGTGTCTGACTAACACCCAAGGAGCACAGCTGCACCAGGTCCTTTGTCCACAGTAAGGTATCTGTGGCAGCACTGACTTAGCTACTGACGGCTCCTGATCTGGTCAGTGTGGGCAATCTTAGCGGCCATCCATGCACAAAATTGATTTCTGGAAGGAAATGCATAAGCAATGATGCTTAGATATAATTGTACAAGTAATGCTGGAAGTGTGCTATAACTTTCTGGCCACAGACTCTTAGTGGTTTCTAGGTCAAGTTATTTTCACAGTATGATTTTTTTTTTTTTAACAAAAAGGCTGGACATGAACAAAAGCAATTACATTTGTATCAGGACAGTTCTCCTCTGCTCACCTTTTACAAAAGATCAGAGTAAATAATGAAGAGGCCAAAGAAGACAATTGTTTGATATTTTGAAAATTTCACAAATGTTACGCCCCGTTATTAAATTGATTTTTTTCCTCTCAACAAAATTTAATAGGAGATTGAGGATGATGCACCTTCTCTGGGTAACCAGTCTTACCTGATGATTAAATAGTCCGGCTCCAAAACACCCAGCTTATTTTTTTTATCCACAGTGTGAAAGAAAAATCATCTTTGTGCCAACCCCACATCATATAAAACCCTAACAATGTGTTGAGTGTGACTTAAGGGTCCGTAATGTATTTTTCATGAAGGTAAGGAAAATCCATTAAGGAGATTAATTTGTGTTTGGAGAGCTACCTCTCTACAGCCAAAAATATTTGTCCTGTTAACTGTGGTTTGCTGGTATACTATGATAGTACTGCAGCCTAGTAATGTCACTATTATTTCTACTATTATGCTTTCTGCAGATGCATCATTTATGAATTATTTAACAGCTATTAACTGAAAAGAAACTGCTGATTTGGTACTAAAACTTCTTTTTTTCATTTTTGGGTAATTATTATAAGCAAAGTTAAAAAAAACAGAGGATGCCTGGACATCTTCAAGAAGCCCAGTGAGTAGCCCATTCATCTCCCAGATCACTGTGTGAGGCAGGTGGAACCACAGGCACGCTCTGGGGACTATGTGGCTACTTGCCACACCTATAGTGTGTCTGCGTGTGCTAGGCTGAACCCTGGACATCTTCAGGAAGCCCACTGAGTTACTCTTGTGCCTCCCTAACCAGTGTGGAGGCAGACGGGACCCTGAGCACCTTCTGGGTCCTCTGTGGCTACTCACCACACCTACAGTGTGACTGCGAGTGCGAGGCTGAATCCCAGACATCTTCAGATCCCTGGTGAGCCACTGCTATGCCTCCCTGGCCAGCGTGTGAGGCAGGCAGAGCCTCAGACACCCTCTGGGCACAAGTGTGTTTGTGGGTGCTGGACAGGAGCCCTGGTGAGCTGCTCCAGTGCCTCCCCCACTAACATGTGAGGGCCATGGAGCCCTTGACAACTTCCGGGGCCTTGGTGGTCTCTCCCAGAACAACCTGCACTCCCCTGGGAGCCCAGCTTAAGCGTGGGCGTCAGTGGCCCAGGGAGTTTATCCTCATCCTTCCCACACATGCCAGGAGCCAAGTGAATGCAAGAAATTTTGGGAGCATCTGGAACCCCACCTCGCCACTACTACCAACACAGGAACTGTACTGAGCACTGGGGATCTTCAGACACTTGCCCTGCCACTCACACGCAATTGACAGAGCAATGCTGTGCTCCATGGGACCTCTTGATCTTCAAAAATGACAGAATGAAGGAGCAAAATAAAACCCCAGACCTCCACACCACCCAAAACAAGTCCAAGAGACATCAATACAGAAGAGCCTGGTAATCATACACCTGAAATTTCTGAAATGATAGAAAGTGAAGTAAAGAAACAACTCCATCAGGCCATAGAAAACATCAGATCAGAGACAATGTCTCAGGTAAAAAAAGAAATGACAGCAATAATGGAAGAAGTGTTCAGCATATCCAAAGATGACATTAATAAGAAAATAGAAAATGTCTTGGTTACTTTTCTCTCGTTGCTGAGACAAAATACTCAACACCCAGAATGAAGGAAGGAAAGGTTTATTTAGCTTACTGTTTGTGAAGGTTTCAGTCCATACCTGGCTGGTTCTGGGGCAGAGTGGCACACGGCAGAGGGCAGATGTTCATGGTGGCAGAACACAGCAAAACCACAACAGCAAAAGGGAGAAAAGGCAGAGAAGCTGCCTCTTTCCCTACCTTACATTGTAAACAGCCTACCCCCACCCAGGGGGCATGTAGCTCTCACACAATCTCCACGCCCTCCTCTTCCATAGGCTCAGGATGTGTACAAAGTAAGCTCCCTGGCTTCCTGCTGAGTCACTCAGCCAAAGCTCTAGACTCCCCAAGTTGACACAATGTATCAACCATAACAGACGCGCATAGACAACCCATGGAAATCTTGAGTGAACAGTATAGAAAAGAACTAGAATGAATGAAACAGAGTCAAACAGATACCCAGGAAATTAAAAAATTCCATTGAAAACTGGCAAAACCACCTGAACGAAGGTGAAGATAGACTTTCAGACCATAAAAACAGCATTGCCACTAAGGGATGTGAAAGGAAGGATCTCTTAGAAACAGCAAGGTATCAGGTAATAACAATTCAACAGCTGCAAGATGCAGCCAAGAAAAACAATGTCAAATTAACAGGTATCATTGAAACAGCGGGTATCAACACAAATGACATTAAAAGGCTATTTGCATAAATAACAGCCAAAAATTCCCAGGCCTGGAAAAAGAATCAGACATAGTTAAGTGAAGCATACAGAACTCCAGTTAACCACAACCAAAATAAACCTACACGGAGATGTATTGTGATCAAGATCCCAGAAGCTTAACAAAAGATCAGAATATTAAAAGGTGTTAGAGAAAATAAACAGATCACCTGTAAAGGAAAGCTTACAGAATCACGATAGTTTCTCAACTCAAACCATCAATTCAAGAAGAGCTTGAAGTGAAGTATGTTGGGTACTGATAGAAAACAACTTCCAACCCAAAGTGATGTACCCTGCAAAACTATTCTTCAATTTTAATGGAGAAATAAAATACGTTCATGATAAAAATAAAACTGAAGAAATTCATGAGCACCAAACTAATCCTAAGAAGAGTACTAAAAGATATTCTAGAGAGAGGTAAAACAGACTACAACTTCAAGAACAACAACATGAAGCAACTATAAAGCACAGCAAGCAATTAAACATAGGGAAAAAAGAGGACCCGACAGAGGGAAAATAACATGACAAAGATAAGCTAGTGCATATCAGTTAAAATCAGTCATCAATGTAAATGGTATCAATGCACCAACCAAAAGAAGCAGACTAGAAGAGTGGATCAAGAAACAAAATCAAACTATAGGCTGTACACAAGAAATATATTTAGCTCAAAAGAAAATTCATAACTAAAATTTAAAGGATAGAAAACAATACTCCATATAACAGGAACTCAGAAAAAAGTGGGTGCAGCTATTCTGTTTGCAGACAATGGGAACTTCAAACCAAGAATAATCAAAAGAGTTAAAGAAGGTCATTACATACTTGTAAGGGGAAAGCTTCAAGAGGAAGAAATAACGATCAGACATCTATGGACCAAATATAGGAGCATCGAACTATATAAGATAAATTTTAACAGACTTGAAAAATGAAATAATCAGCAACACATTCATAACAGGGGACTTTAACATACCATTGTCACAAAGAAATAGAGATCAACTAGACAAAATTCAGGAAAAAAATAACAGAACTTAACCAAACTTGTAAACATAAGGACTTAGTAGAACGTTACAGAGTGTTCCACCCAACAGCATTAGGATACATGTTCTTCTCAGCTGCACAGGGGACATTCTCTAAAATAGACCACATGCTAGTACATAGAACATGTTTAAGTAAATGCAAAGGAATTGAAATTATCCCATGCATATTATCAGACCATAGTGCAATGAAACTGGAAATTAATGACAGAAGAAAATACAAAAACTCCAAAAACAGTTGGAAATTAAATAACATCCTCCTAAATAACCAATGGGTCACAGATGAAATCAAAGTAGAAATTAAACACTACGTAAAATGAAACAAAAATGTACATACCACTTACAGAACCTGTGGGATGCACTGAAAGCAGTTCTTAGAGGTTAAATTCATAGTGGTGAATTCCCACATCAGGAAAACAGATCAAGCACAAGTAAACAATCTTATGCTGCATCTCAAGCTCATGGACAAAGAAGAGCAAGTCAAACCCAAAGCCCAAAGAAGACAGGAAATTATAAAGCTCACGGCAGAAATTAACACAATGGAGACTAAAAAAAAAAAAAAAAAAAAAAAAAAAAAAAAAAAAAAAAAAAAAAAAAAAAAAAAAAAAAAAAAAAAAAAAAAAAAAAAAAAAAAAAAAAAAAAAATACAAAGAATTAATGAATTGAAGAGTTGGTTCTTTGGAAGAATAAATAGATAAACCCCTACCCAATCTTATCAAAGAAAGGAAAGAAAAAACTGAAATACATGCAATAAGAAATGAAAGGGAGGAAATCACTACAGATCCTTAAGAAATTCAGAAGATCATCAATACCTACTATGAAAATCTTTACCCTCATAGGATGGAAAACACACAGTAAATGGACAGATTTCTAGATACATATGAATTACCAAAGCTGAATGAAGAAGACATAAAAACCCTGAATAATTAAATATCAGTCAGTGAAATTGAGAATATAATAAAGAACTTGTCAATGAAGAAAAGCCCAGGTCCTGATGGATTCACAGATGAATTTTACAAGAAATTTAGAGAAGATTTAACACCAGTTCTTCTCAAACTCTAATGAAGTTGAAAGGGAAGGCATTCTCCCCAACTCATTCCTGGAGGAAAGTATTATTCTGATACCAAAACCAGAGAAAAACCCAATCAAAAAAGAGAACTATAGGCCAATCTCCCTAATGAATATAGATGCAAAAGTTCTCAATAAAATACTAGTGAACAGAATACAAATCATTAAGAAGATTATACACCCATGACCAAGTGGGATTCATCTACGAATGGAGGGATGGTTCAATATATGCAAATCAATTAATGTAATATACCACTTCAATAGAGGTAAAGACAAAAACCACATGATCATCTACCTGCATTGATGCAGAAAAAGCCTTCGATAAAGTTCAACATTCATTCATGATGAAACCCCTACACAAAGTAGGAGTAGATGGACTTTACCTCGGGCTGATAAAAGCCATCTATGATAAACTGACAGCTAACATCATACCAAATGGTCAAAAATTGAAAGATTTCACTTTAAAATCAGGAACAAGACTTGGTTGTCCACTATCACCATTCCTATTCAATATAGTTCTGGAAATATTAGCTAGAGCAATTAGACAAGAGAGAGAAATCAAAGTAATAAAAATAGGAAAGGAAGAAGTGATATTATCACTATTTGCAGAGGACATGATGCTCTAAATAGAAAACCCTGAAAACTCCACCAAAAGGCTTGTGTATTTAATAATAAAATTCAGTAGTGTAGCTTGATACAAAGTTAACATCCAAAAATCAGTAGCATTCCTGTACATAAGCAACAAACAGACTGAGAGAGAAATGAGGGAAACCACACCTTTCACAGTAGCACCTAAAAAAATGAAATACTTAGAAATTAATCTAACAAAGGAAGTAAAAATTTATATAGTGAAAATTATACTGCTCTTAAAAAGCAGATCAAAGAAAATATCAGAAAATTGAAAGATATTCCTTGATCATGGATAGGAAGAACCAACACTGGCCAAAATGACCATACTCTCAAAATTGTTTTACAGACTCAAGGCAATCCCAATTAAAATACCACTAGTATACCTCACAGATCCAGAGAAAACATTCGTAAAGTTCACCTGGAACCAGAAGAGGTCTAGAATAGCATAAGCAATCCTGAGAAAGAAAGGAAAGGCAGGAGACATCACAATTTCTGACTAGAAATTATATTATAAAGCTACTGTGATAAAATCAACATGGTACTGGCACCAAAAAAGACCTGAAGATCAATGGAACAGATTAGAAGATACAGACACAACTGCAAACATACTCAGTTACCTTATCTTTGACAAAGGGCCCAAACATTTTCACTGGGAGAAAGATAGGTTCTTGATAAATGGTGCTGGAAAAACTGGCTTTTTACATGTTGAAGACTAAAACTAGACCCATGTCTTACACCATGTGCTAAATTAAACTAAAAATGGATCAGAGGTCTAAATATTAAAACAGAAACACTAAATTTATTGGAAAAGAATGTAGGTAAAAATCTTGAAGATATTGGGGTAGGAAGAGAATTCATGAACCAAACTGCACAGGAAGCACTTCAAAGAATCTACAACTGGGATCTCATCTTATTAAAAAGGTTTTGCACATCTAAAGACATCACCAATAGAGTAAAAAGAAACCCACAAGCTGGGAGAAATTTTATGCAAGTGCCTCTCAGACAAAAGACTTCTATCTAGGACATAAAAAGATTTTTTAAAAAATCAGGTCCTCCAAATTCAAAGACCTAATCCAAAATTGGGCATCTGAGATGAATACATACTTCTCAAATGAACAAATACTAGTGGCAAATAAATATATGCAATGTTCCACATCATTAGTCATTCAAGAAATGCAAATTAAAACAACACTGAGATTCCATCTCACCCCAGAAAGAATGTCTATTATCAAGAAATCCACTAATAACAAATGCTGGAGAGGCTGTGGGGAGAAAGGAACACTACTCCACTGCTGGTGGGAGTGTACATTGGTGAAATCAGTGTAGAAATCAATTTGGAGATTCCTTACAAAATTAGGATTGGAAGTCCATTTAACCCAGCAATTCCCTTCTAGGTATTTTCCCAGAAGAATTTAAAACATCATGCCACAGCGATATATGGGCACCCATGCTTATAGCAGCACAATTTGTTATGGCTAACTCTTGGAAACAAAACAAATGGCCATCCACTGATCAATGGATAAAAAAGTTGTGGTATTTTTATACAATGGAGTATTACTCAACTATAAAAAGATAAACTTGAGGCTTTTGTAGGTAAATGAACACAAGTAGAGACCATACTCATAAGTGAAATAAATCAGAACTACATGTGTAAATAACATGTTGTCTCCTTGGTGTAGGAACCTGCAGGTATAAATAAACCTCAAAATGTACAATACATGACAGGAAAGAGAAAGAAATTGCTCAAAGTGAGGAATGACTGGAATGAGAGGAAGAAGAAGGAAGGAAGACAAAATATATATAAAAGCTGCCATAACTACATGGTCATGTTTGATGGTATATTGAAAGGAACAGTTAATGCTTAAAATTTTTTGTGTTCTGAACAATTTTGCATGCTTATATATGGTACTCTGAATAACTGACTGGAAGGTACCAATATGTAATGGAATTGCCACGGTGAATTCCTACTATCTTGTCTACTGAAATTCTGTATTATCACTAATGTTATATCTAATGATTATTTTCTTTTTCTCTTTAATGGTTTGAACAGTCTTCCATTCTTACATCTGGTCACCTGAACAATGTAGTTGAGGACAGCGATGTGTATTATAACAACCACTGTTAATTTGTATTATTTATTCTTGAAACCCTGTATCACATTAAATGTTCTTGCTCAGTTAGTTTATGTTTCTAACGCTGGAACGCTTCTTTCTGTTGTTGCTGCTGTTGTTTTCTTCTCATTTACTACTCTCTTTAAAATAAAATTTTAAGAAAAAGGATTCTAGGGATAATGATTCCTGCAGTAACATTTATGTTGTGGAAAGCTTTTCCTTTTACATTCAAGTAATGTTTATTTGTTTCTGCTCAGTAAGAGCTTTCTAGAAAAAATTACAATGTCTCTAATAAATTGGTTCATCCTGGGTTCAGCCACTTGAACTGACAGAACAATAGTTAATTGACTTGAGTTAAATTCTGTAGTGAATAAATGGGAAATAGCAAAATGGATCTTTTATTCCATAAATAATTTGACTGACATTGACTTACGATGAGATGAAGGAAGGGAGAGGATTTCAGTTTTATCTTTAAACAACCTCCCAGCCCAATTATTTATTCACATCTGCTATGGTTCTCAAAACTTGCCCATTGCATTCTCTTGAAGCATTTGAAGAACACAGTTGTCTCTCCACAGAGTTTCTGATACATTTGACCTAGGATGGAACCTGACAACTAAGAGCTCGCCAAGTACCCAACTAGTTGTAATAGCCAAAGTTTAGAATCATTAATCTTGAAAAAGAATAAAAGCGTCAGTGGAATACCTTTGCTAGAAATGGGCAGGAGTAAAAGTGGGCAAATTTGTTCTTTTCACAAATATTTCCATCAGTTTGGTTGTATATTTTCCATTTGGGGATTATCTACCCATAACTTATTACTGCTGAACAATATTGTTAACTAAAAATCAAAAGCAGCTGGAACACAAGGCACTTATTTTTGTGTCCAGGACTCTTAAGAAGGAATCAAGGGTGCTGCATGAGTTTATGCCAAACGTTAACATGCAGGGATACACATCTGATAATGAAGTCTCACCTGTGATCTCCTCTTCAAACTGTACCCAGATGCAGAGATTTTCCACTCACAGAGGAAGAGTGACCTTTGTCTATGCAAAAGTGCCAAACAAGATAATAGTAGGCTTGGAAAGAATGGTAGATTCACGAGGTAGATTAGATTACTATGTCAGCCAGCAGAAGGTGCCAATGCACCAATATACATGCTTTGTTCTCAGAGGGAAAAAAAAAGGCCCATTAAACCAATTAGCAAGTCCAGGAAATTCAGCGCAGCCCTGGATCTCTGCATACAGACATTCAACCTTCTTTAGAGCAATTCTTGACTAAACTACAGAGACCAGAAGGAGGATGAGCAAGAACTGTGCAACAGTGAAAGGAAAGGAACTCAAAACAGCCAAGGGTTGGAAGTGGGTCCATAGACAGATGAATGGATCAAGAAATGCAGTATTTATACACAATGGAGTACTACTCTGTCATAAAGACAGATAACTTTAAGTTATCTGTAGGAAAATGGATGCATATTGGCACCATGATGTTGAGTGAAATAAATCAGACATATAAACTTAAATATCACATGGTTTCTCTTGTATGAGCAAGCCAAAGTATAACTAATTTAAAGCACCCAAAAGGGGCTGGGGATATAGCTCAGTAGAATAAACGCCTGCTTGGCAAGCACAAGGTCCTGAGTTCGATCCCTGATTCTGACAAAAAAATTGAAAAAGTATTAAAGCTCCCCAAAAAGATAAAGGGGAACAGAAAGATAGCTTTTTGCAAGTGGGAAGAGGAACAAGAGGTAGAGGACCAGATGGGAAGGGAAGAAGAAGAATTGAGGTGTGCTGTGGACATGCACAGCCTCCCCACAGTGAATACAATCATTATGTGCTCCAAACACACACTGATAAGTAACAAAGAAAGTGCCCAGAGTTCCGAGGCAGCAGAAGCTGAGATGCGATCTTACTATACAGCATAGGGGTAATGAATGTACTATTTAAGAGATCAGTGTTTGAGATAGCCATTCTTGCTTTGGGCAAACTCCTAAAAGGAAAAGTTATTATAAAGTCTCTTAGAGGGAAAAATTACATAACATCCAGAGAATACAGTAAGATTTGTAGAAATATATATGCACATTGTAGGGATCCATTAGTGCTATAGGATTTCTGGATGTTTCTCAATGCTACAGTGGCCAAATGAAGGTGGTAAAGCAAAGTGCGTAAGAATAGGAGGTCTGGAGTCACAATAAGTAAAACGTTAGTTTTGTGTGACTTAGTGAAATTTGAGTAATTTCTTACACTCTTGTTTCCTTAGTTGAATAACCACGGTGATAATGATCATGATTCTAAGGGCTAAATGAGATAATCCATGTGTAGTGCTGAGCTCAGAGTTTGACACATTAGTACTTAATACAATTTGGTTATTATAATTTTTATTACTCCATTCTTAATCTAACCTTAAAAAATTAGAATTAAATTAAACCATAGCGTTGGACAGGGATGGGTTTCTAAAATATTAGCATCGTGCTCAGAAATTTAAAAAAGTAATAATGAATCTTATCACACTTTCAATCATCAGAGCCACTATATTCACTGCCAAAATGCTTCTTAATTATCACAGAGATCCATAAAGATATTCGTATATTGAATAGCAAACATTACTGAATGAAAATAGAATCGAGGACAAGGCACTCCTATTTAAATGCTGGAATTAGATTTAATTTTGACAGAATATAGACAAGAAGAAGACTCAAATAAATTGATTCTTTTGCAAGTTTAATCATAAAGCATTTTTGGACCTTGACGCATAGTATAACCAGTATATTGCACCAGTGGAAGTCCTTAAATATAACGAGAATCATGTTTATTTCTCTATTAATTGCCCCCATATAGACATTTCAAATACGAGTAATTCTTGCCTTTTTGGTGAATGCAATCAAAAGATTTTCCTGGATGCTTACAGCTAATAAAGTACCATTTGGTGACCTTAATCCCCCTACTAGTCTCAAATCCTAACGTACTTTTATTATGTTAACATACCCAGCACAAAGTAAAGATTCTGCAGTTCTTTCAAAGAACAATCTCCTAGTATCTATTAGTTACCTCTGCATATTTATGATAGGTAGGTTTGTAAGATGCATACTAGGCTTACTATAAACAAGAACATGAAATAATTTTCAACACCTTTGGTCATTAGGGAAATGTGAATCAAAACTACATTAATATTCATGTCATCCAAATGGTTATTATCAGGAATACAAAATAACAATAAGTGCTGGTGAGAGTGTGTGGGAAAAGTCACCCTTCTACATTGTGAAATAAAAGGAACACGCTCAAATGTAAAGAGGAACGGGGTGAGTGAAAAGAGAAAGGAAAGAAGGAAATTATGTATGTGTGTATATACAGGACAGCTAACATAGTTGAACTACTGACTTCTATCACTTTACTGAAAGGATCAGTTAAAGATTAATTATTTGATCATTCTTGCACATCTCTATTTGTTCTCCTGAGAAACCACTTTCAAGATATCAATGCATAATACAACAACCATTGTTAATTCGCCACTACTTTGTCTGTAACTCTGTGTTGCTTGTATTGTTCTTACGCTGTTTTGTAAATGGATGTCTATCAATGTTTTCCTTTTATTTTTGAAATAAATTATAAAAGGAAACCACGGTAGGAATGCAAATCAGTACACCCACCATAAAAGTCAGTGTGGAGGATGGGACATCAAAAAACAATGACAAGAAAATAGAAAAGAAACTACTACGAGATTATAGAAAGAGAAAATTGGAGAGAAAAACAAGGAAGCATGGCTGGCTATAGGGTAAATGGATATGATAAAAATGTGTACATTAAAACCCTAAAAACGGTGAAACTAGGGAGACAAGGGAGAAATGGGTGAAAATACATATGTTATGTACATGTACAAACCTGACAAAATTGAAACCATTAATCCTTATAAATAAAAAAAAGAAACATACAAAAGGTATTCCCAATTCCCAACATTCCTACCTCTTCTATTTTATCTTCTGTTAAAGTCTGAAATAGCAACATAGGCTAAATGTTGAGACCACAAGAGTCGACCCCGTCCTTTTGCATATCGTGCATAAGAGTTCTTGATCCTCACTTTGGGCTATGGGATGAGCTAGGGTTTAATGTTTAGGAGCCTTGGTTCAAATGCTTGCTTTTTAGCACCCAGCTGTATAGATGACATGCTGTGAAGTATATCTTTTTATATGGGACAACGAAGAGATATTTTCACTCAGTTTTCTTTAGTTCTTAAATTACAAGAGTATGAGAACCGGTCTTATTAACTCTTGGTTGCATATTTCCTAATTACTGAAGGGGCATTTGCTACAGTACAGCCATCATTTACTCTGAGACATAATGTGAGATGTTACTGGAAAAAAATTCACCTACAGTAAGTCACTGAGCCCTGTAGATGCTGCATCTTCATTTAATTTACTTTACCTCCTTCTCTTTTGCAGAAAAGCTAATACAAAAAACAGCTAATAAGGTTTTGGTATCTCAGGCAAAGTGTAGAAGAGTGCGGCTCACACTCTCCTCGAGAGTGGGCTTAAGCATAATCCCTGAAAAAACTACATATCCCATTATAATGCAGAGTAGCTCAAGACTTGAAGATGTTAAGTTTTAGCCAATGCTTTTACAATTAATTCCTCTGACACCATCTGACTAGTAAGAGTATTTATCAGTTTCTATTTTCTGAAAGAACTCTGGCCAGGTGGTCAAACTTTCTATGGATAAATCTTATTATTTAAAGAAGAGTTGAAAAATATTTTGTTCATGTGAAAATCTAGGAAAAGGTTTGTGCAGCTAAAAATATTCCATTGTTTCTTTGCAGACTACAAGGGCAGCACCTCCCACCTGCCATAACCATACATATGCCAAAAAGAGGACTGAGTTGTTTTCCCAAGCTTGTGGGGTACGTTCAGCCCTCCTCACGCAGCACACAATGTGGAGGGGAGTGCATATGCATGAAGAAGAGGAGCATTCACTCCAGGGCAATCTATGGTTCCAAGTACCTATTTTGCTGAGGATCAAAAAGGCTATGTAACTCTTATTTTAATCAACATTTCCAAAATGTTAAAGTAGACTTTTTTCTTTTTTAAAAAGAATAAAAGATGGGGTGTGTGTGTGGGGGGGAGAAAGATAATTCCTGCTAGTAGTGTCAAATACACTCACAGGCAGACATTTGGGAATAAAAAAAATCCGTGTGCTGATTTTCAAGGATTTAAAGCTTTTCAAATAAATGTATGCACTATTAGCATTCACTCAACTATGAAGGCTTTGATCTTTCTTTAAAAGAAGCAAAGTGGAAAAAAAGAGAAAGCAAAAGAAAGAAGTGAGAAAGGGGGGCTGTCAGCCATTTAAATAGTGCCAATTATTACCCCGCTTATAAAGAGCTAATGAAACTTGATTGCTTCCCAGAAGAATCATTTTTACTCTTTCTGTGTTCTCTTTTTATTTGCACTGTAGAGAAACTTGGTTATTGATAAGACCCACATTGCAAACTGAATTGGTAATGCATTTCTACAATAACATACCATTCCTTCAGCACCCTGGGCTCCAGGCTACACAGTGTATCTGGTTTAGGTATTCTAGTGTTAGTGTTTACCTGTAAGTCCAACTGCAATAGTTTGCAAATGAGATGTAGGAAAAATATATATACATATATGTTTCTTCTTTCTTTCTATTCTTACGAAGGCAGAAGTATACTCTGTTTATTAATATTTCCAGTAAATACATCTTTTTCAAACTCATGAGACAGTGTAAGTACTCCATTGCCTCTGGCTTATCTGGATACCCACATTAGTCAGTAAGCCATGTTTATAACTACCTGCTACAGTATCTCTCAAGCAGTTTCCTTCCGGTCTGTTTCTACTGCCTCTCTCAAATCCTCATTCCTTCTCTAGGAAATTATGGATATTTTCCTCAAATTGTGGTTCTGTTCTTCAAGTTCAACAACCTCTTCAATAATGTTTTTCTCACTGGAACCTAAATAAGATTGTTTTAAGACATTTGTACTGATTGTATGAATTAAATAATAATAAATACAGAAAACATTGCATAAGAAAATTGTGCAAGGGGCTGGGGGTATAGCTCAGTGGTATAAGCACCTGCCTGGCAGGCACATGGTCCTGAGTTTTATCCCTGGTACCGCAAAAGAAAAAACAAAAAAAAAGAAAATTGCACAGATATGGCACAGATGGATTATACCACAAAGTGAGAGCCTGGGAATACACTGCCAGGTCACAATGTCCAACATGACCAAAATTGAGTTTTTGTCCATGCCTGACCTCAGGTACCCAGCATCTTCTAAATATTTTTCTCACTTTGTATGGAATTATCTTTTGCTACTTTTTAATATGTAGCATGTTTTACAATTATATTTGTTTTCCCCTTTTTTATTATTATATATTTCTGGAACATAATGTTTACATTTCTTATGTGGAGCTTACATGTAGATATCATTTCTCTTCAGTCCCTTCCTCTCCCCTCTCAGACTCTTCCTTGCCTCTCTTGACCCTCTTCCCACTCAAGATAATCTCCCTACTGTCTACTTCCTGATAGCTATGTTTAATTTTGCTCTTGATTTATATTTTGGGTTTCTCATATAAGAGAAACCATGTGATATTTCATCTCATGTGTCTGATTTATTCCACTTCATGTTATGGCTGGAAAGTGCATCCATTTTCCTACAAACAAATCAAGTTTACCCTCTGGGCAGAGCAGTGCTCCATTGTGTGTGAGCAGCATACTATTCTAAAAATCACAGTTAGATCTGCAATGTTCCCCACATTAGTTTTTGCAGTCAAGTTCTTTTTCTTCCTCATGTGGATTTCCAACTGCTCCATGTCATGCATTGAAAAGCTACCCTTCCTTGCAGTTGTGCATATTGATTTTATTTTACATCCTAAATGTGTCTTTACGTGTCACTTGATTTTAGCTAACAGGAAGAGAAGCAACCTGTAAATCTGTGTCTGGGCTCTCTACCTCTATCTTGTTGGGTTATTTTTCTAGTTTTACAGTACAGTGTTTTATTACTACAACTTCATAATAAGTCTTAAAATCAACTCAATAAAAACAATATTTTTAAGAACAATTTCAACTACAATAAATACAATATTTCCAATAAATACAATATTCTTGGTTATTTTGATGTCATATATCAATTTTAGAACAGTTTATGAAGTTTAGATTGAGATTGCATTGCTTATATAATCATGTGGCACATCTTTATAAAATTAAGTTTTTTAAAACATTAATATATTCTAAACTTCCACTTACTTGTCTTAAAATTTCTATCAGTCCCATTTTATTTCTGTTGATAGAGGTCTTACAAGTGTCCCTTAGCTTTCTACTTAGTGCCTACTCATTTAATATATTTCAAAAGTATAACAAAGATATATAGAGATGGATAGATACTTATTTATCCAAATATTCATGGATTGTCTTTAGAAATAAGCTCTTCGTATTATATGCCTGATTCCACAAACAACATATTAATTACAAAAGAATGTAATTTTAAAGGTGCACAGTTATAAAATCTTTTATGATTTACTTCTGTTTTTCAATCGTATATATGTTTTCTATAATGTCTTAGTATTAACTTTCATTTAATCTCTAAGTAGTGGGTGGTTAAGTGAGAGACATATTTAATTTTTTCCTGCTCTTAATGGAAAACTTTTCACCTTTAAATATGATGCTTGTGTGGTGGATGAACTCATGGTCAAGTTAACACCCAGGAGACTGAATCAGTGTGGTGCTGCATGTGGAGGGCCCACTTGAGGATTATTGGTAACAACATAAAAAACAAATGGAGGGAAGATGGTGCGCTGTTGATCCTCCTGGAGAAGCTTCTTACACTGGTTTTCCTGATATGAACTGAGCTGTTCTCATTGTTGGTGACATTCAGGTCTTTGCTGTCATTGAGGATGGTTGCCCTGTTTGGGAGAGCTCTGGTCCTTATCTTGAGTACCACTTCCTGTCTCCAGTGCAGCTCCCTCAGCCTGTTGGCGCAGATCCTTCATCCACTGGTGCAGAATTTCTAGCTTCTACACCTGACCTTGGGCCGTCCCAGAGCAGGTCCTTGTTATAGGCCTGCATGAAACATTATTATGGACTCTAGGTCTTCAGCTGGACCCTTATAGGACATTGCTATGAGATCCGAGCTCTCTGCTGGATCCTTTGCTCGTTAGTGTATGAACAGATCTCCCATACTCTTCTGCATTTGACTCTTTGGGTGAATATTATAAAATGATAATATAAATTATGCATCTTATATTAAGTCTTTTTTCTTGAAAACCCTGACAACACTTGTAGAAAGTTGTAGACATTTTTTATTAAGATAAAGAGGTTCTTGTGTACACTTTGTCTTTCATTTTTTTCTTTATTATGTAAAGTGTTGAGTTTATCAAATGTTTTCTTTTTCTATATCTTGTGTTCATTGTGGAATTTTCTCTTTCCGTAGAAAAACCTGAAAGATTTGTGAAGTGGTAAATGAGATAGAGTCAAATATTGTATAGTTATGATGCAAAAATGGGGGAAATAATTCCACTACTTTTAGTAAAATAAATCTCCGGTAAAAAAATTTAATGATTGATATTCTCTAAACATCAACCAAAAATATAGTATCTCATTTGCAAGTATTTTTTTGATTCTTGTCATTTGTCAGGTGTGACTCTAAATCTTTTAAATGCTTGAACCCATTATTCTTTCTTTTGATTTCTAGGATAAGTTATTAACATTATTTTCAATCAAACATATTTAAAAAGCAAGTATTAGAGATTAGGTAATTTGTCCAAAGTTGTGCAGCTATGAGTTGTTGGAGTCAAGGTTCCGCTGAAGGCAGATTGTTTTCTAAATGGTCCAGTCTGAGCTCTTCAATATTATACTATATTTACAAAAGCAACACAAAGTGTTTGCCTTTGTATTGTTCAGAACTTCTCCAACTGAAATCCTGGAAGCCCTAGAACTCCCAATGAGATTAACTTATTTCTTGATTTGCAAGTTCTGTAGTCGTATGATTATCACACATGCATTCTGCTGTGTAGAGTCTCTGTTTCCCTTCCATCAGTAAATATTGACTATCCCTCTATGTGAAGGACTCTCTTCTAGGTCCAGGAAATACAGGAGTGGAGAATCAAAGCTTCTCCTCCCAAAGAGCTTCCATTCTAAAGGAAGAAAAGAAAAAGGAAACAAATGTCATAATATGGTGGAGGGAGTAAGTACTTTGGGTTCTGATCTCAACACTGTTTCCATGTGTCATGAATGGACAACTGCTTAAATACTCTGTACCTTTCTTTATTCTCTATAAAATTAAGAGAATAATTATGCCTACCTCATTGGGTTCATATGAAACCCAACAGATGATATTTGTAAAGATTTTAGAACTGTGCTTCATGCCAGGTGCCAGGTATTGGCAGTGAGGGTGGATGTTAAGCATTGTTAAAGTATATTATTAAGTGTTTTAAAATAAGTGAGATTAAGGAACTTGGCTTTTAAGGTAATTAAGGAGGTAGGACTTAGTATTTCATGAAAGCAATTATCAGGGAAGGTGTCTCTGAAAACTTCTCTTGTATCAGAGACCTAAAAAAATGAAGATGTGAAATTACAGTGACAGCTGCTGTGGAATATTCTAGGCAATGGGAATAGCAGATGGATGGGCCTAGGCAGACCTGTATTTGAAGGATTGCAAGGACAGCAGGGAGGATGCAGACATGGCATCAAGGAAAAGAGAGGTAGAGGGATAAGATCAGAGAGGCTGTCACTGATTAAATCGGTCCATACTTTTTACTGTGAGTTAAGAGGGCCAAGCAAGCAAGAAAGAAGAAGGCACATTAGTCAGGAATCATTGCAGTGCATCGCGCAGAGGTGCTGCAGCTTCAGCACGGGTGGGAAGAGATCACTGGACACTTGTAGGCATTTTTGCTTCTAATACCCCGAACTGAGCTCCTCACTGGTCTCCCATAGCCTACCCTCTCATGACCCCGTTAATGATCTTCCTCATTTCATGAAATGAGAGCTCCATTCTTTCAGCTGTTTAGGTCACATACCCTAAAATCATCCTTAGCTACTCTTTCTGTAACACCTTGTGTCACACCATCAGTGAAACACATACCTTTAAGACATACCATCTCACCCACCTCTCCTATGACCTCCAGAGTGTAATTCGAATGTACCTCATTTTTGTCCACACTATGTAAATAATATCCTTATACCTCTCTCATCTCGCTTCATTCTTGCTTTAGTCTATTGTACGTCAAATAAGAAGAAAGAGGCCATTTAGGAACATTACTCTATTAAGCCTGTGTCCGGTGCCCCACTTCCCTGGGGGCTGGTGCTGAAATCCCGTGGATGAGCCTTAAAGACCCCATGATCTCTGCGTCCTGCTTACCTCGTCTTTTTTGGCCTCACTTTCACCAATCTGACCTCCTACTGTTCTGTGAACGTTCTAAGCGCACACCTACCTCAGTCTTTGGACTTTCTCCTCTGTTCGAAATTCTCTGTCCTAAGAACTCTGCATGACTGGATCTCATACTGCCTTTATTCGGATCCTTACTCAAAGTCATTTCAATGAAATTCTCTCCAGCAATCAAATGTGAGGTTCTAACCTTTTACCCTTCCTCACATTCTCTGCTTTCTCCTTTCTCTGTTTTTCACAGGGGTTTCACTACAGAACACAATGGTTTTGAAATCACAAATTGTGCATTATAATTATTTTAATAATCACTTTTGCATCTATTTTAATAATTTTAGTAACTATAAGAGACTAGTGAATTTCTGAGACCAACAGTATGAATATATAATAGGAGAAAATATTATAGAAGACATATAAAATTATAGACATTTGGCAATGGTGTATGGAAACGCCTTCACTATTAGCAGGAATGTCAACTGTTACAGTATTTGAGGAACTATGTGGCCATAGTATCATGGAGATTAAAACTGTAGAAGAAATATGTCAGGGGCAGGATGTGTTATAGACATGAACCAACTCCACACAAAGGATGTGGTGTTATTTGCTGTAAACACGGACCAAACAATCAAGAAGGGGGTCAAGCGATAGGTAGGGGGAGGCAGGAGGAAAGGGAAAGGGGATGAGAAAGAATTGAGATGCGTTGCATATGCGCGCCAACTTCCCACAAGGAATGAGGAAATGTAAACACTGGGCACTAAAAAAATTATTTTTGAAAATATTCAGAGATGGAGAGTTTGTTCAGAAAGCAATTTCAAAATAAGTCTTGTTATACAAACAGGCTGGTTTGAGGAATAGTTTAAATATAAGACCAAAAGTTGTATATTTGATCTTCCCGATAAAAGTTTTAAAATTTCAAAGATTTAATCTCTTATGATTTAATAATTTCTACAAGAAAAGGAGGACATAAAGCCAAATGGAGACTTATAACAAAAGAAAAATGATGATGAAAATGTTGGGGAACATTTTGAGAAATATTACAAAAAGTATGTTTAAAAATCAAGACCTACTAGATTTAAGTAAAAGCGAAAAATATAAAGATAGCTAATATTTTGCACTCAGTGCTCCTGAAATCTTGATGCAAGACTAATTCCAAAGAATTATGAAGAACAGTGTCTTTTTTATTTACATGCATAAGTCATAACTCTAATGACAAGAAAACTCAGAAATCATACAGTAAATTAGAATGTACTTTTAAAAAGCAAAGAGTAAAATATTAATGCTACATGGAGTAGTCAAGTGAATCAAAGCCACTGATTTGACTTAGAAGGGACTAGTTGAATCAATTTCAATAATTTAATGAAGAAAAGTTTCTCCTTTCATAAATTATTCTGCCCTTTAAATAGCATAAATACAGCCTATAAATGCATATTCCTTACTATTATGTATAGGCAATTTTAAAATACTAAATATATTTTATAATTTGGTTTTAACTATGTATATTGTTAGTAGCAAATGTAAATATTAAATGTAAAGTATTTAATATTAAATGTAAAATATATAATATCAAATATATTAAATGTAGAATAAACATTAGCTTGGGGAACCAGTAATTCTTTATTATGAAGAAGAGAGTTTAACAGAACTGTATTTTTATAAGCTTCTTTGATGGAAATTTTCAGTTTAATCAACTACAGATGGTCCGTACGAGGTTAAAATGTTTAGCTTCTAACTTCAATGTTTGTTAGAAACTAAATCAACCGCTTATCAGTTTGACATTCTTCCTCAAAGTATATATTTGAATAATAAACCATTATAATATAATAGGGACAGATGGATGTTTACACCTAAACTGAATGATATATAATTTTCATGGTCATCTTTTTCTCTTTTCAAAAGTCTATTTTGGCTTTTCTCCAGTCACCATCTACTTCATTAGTCCCCTATGAATTGTCCAACACGACAGTTATTTGATTTAACCAATTCAAAAGCACCCTACTGAGTAAGTAATCAAGGCCTGCAGATTCAACATTGTGCTGAGGAGAATAATTGTTTCAAACTATATTATCTCACAGCATATAATTAAACACACTTGGATTTTAAAGTTTGATAGAACTTGACAAATTTTGAACAGAAATGTCTGACTAGGTAAAGATTTACCCACTTAGAATTAAAATACTCAGTTCTATTAATTTGCTGAGGAGACAAATGAAAATCCTGTATATGAAATGGCTGTATCTTACACAACTTAATTTTTTCAGCAGAAAAAAATCCTACATCACTTGTCACACCACAGTTAAACTATGAAGATGTAATAGCTCTGTAACTAGCTCTTTGTTGTTGCTTGAGTTTCTGTTGATTTGTTTGTTGTTTGTTTTTGTTGGAGATCCTGGGCGCTGTTCCACAGGCTGCACATTTCTAGCAATAAGATGTGCAAGATGAGCCTCTTGCAAGCCAGAAAATCGTGCTTATTATCCTTTTTCTTTGAAATGAAAGATGATTGAAATTATCTACATATGAATGTGCCATCTTCCCACTCAATGCATATTGAAAAACATATCAGATATCATGGAAATAGTCTTTCCTTTGCATCAGATGGCACAAATACATGGTAATTCCAGCCTCTAATTCCTTACATGTAGAGTCCTATTCTCTTTATTCAATTCATTGCCCATAGCCTCGATTATCTTCATCAGCAATATGGGAATTGATAAAAACAGCAAGTCTTCCTTTTATAGTCTGGCTCAGTTTGGAAATTGCACTTCTCATAAAATACTCAGTAAAAGAAAAAGAAGAGACATCCCATAATCAAGGACACAATTTATAGTTAATAATCAAAACCTGACTGGCATTTTGCTTTCAAAGATGTAATGCAATGCAGTTTGTGTTGAAACTCTAAGAGGAGAAATCTCTCTTTCTTACCAGTAAGAGCCGAGGTTATTGTTACTAACAGTTTCTGCAGAATATTTGTTATGGCTTAGATCTAGACTCTTCCCTAGAAATCTTGTGTTCAGAGGTGGGGCTTTTGGAATGCAATTGGATGATGGGACACTAAAGCCCACTTGCTGTGGAAATCTTGGGTCACCCAGAAGGGCAAGGGTTAGGGCTTTTCCTCCTGAGCGCCTCCATTCCCTCGCGGCTCCATGGCCTCCATGACCTGAGGAGCTTTTGCCTCTTTACCAAACTCATTTTGGTCATGGAGCCAGCTGACTACGAGCTGAAAATCTCCCAACTCCGTGTGTCCAAATAATCCTCTCCTCATTTAAATTGTAGGTGACAAGTATTTTCTCCAAACAATAAGAAAGTAACTAAGACAATATTTATTGTAATAATAAACAAGATTAGAATTGTTTAAATATGTCACAATTATATAAAAATACTCTTAAAAATAAAGCCACTCTGGTAAAAGCTAGAGTGTTAATTTAATAAATCAATGTGTTAAAGTACAGGCATAATTGAATACTTGATTTTTTATAAAAATGGTCTTAGAAAACAGTTGGGAATGTTATCTTTTCAATTAATGCTCCCAGAATGGACACAGACAGACAAAATAAATAAGATTCAGTCATGGCCTTCAAATTCCTCACAAAATCATTCTGGTTGGATTTTAGATTGGACTATATAAGAGATAGATTTATAAAAACTGACAAAATATTTTGAACTTTGATCTGAAAAGTACTTCTTAGAACACGAGATGTATCAACTTTACCAAAAAGATATAAACAGACTGAAAATATACTAAAACATCATCATAATTCCAGCCCAAAAGTTTAAATTAAAAAGACATTCATATAGAAATTTTACCATTGATTGTTCTGAAGATCACTTGCCTGGATCCATTTCATCTGCGTTTACACAAACCTGTTACTTGTAGCATCAGTACTGTCTCAATTACTCCCATAGAACTGCATGTACATGTAGACATAGGACATGTAGGAAGGACTGGGTGGAATCACCCACTCAAAACATGTCCATAGTTGATGAACAAATAGCAAAATGTGCTCCAGAGGGACAGAGCCCGGAAATTAATTTGATTATTAGCCTGGTACACCAATAAAGTATCAACTTTTACTTTTATAAGAAGAATTGAGTTTCAGAGCAGAATTATACATGCAGAAAGTATGAAAAATATATTTAGAAAAATTGGTCTTAGAATAGTACTGGTTATTCTCTCCATGTTTTTAACCATCTTACATATATTTATGGAAAACAAAATTATATTCATGAAGAATTCATCTTTGAAAATATCATATGCTTCCTTTAATATCTGGTTTTAAACATTGGTTTGTTGGCAGTCAAGAGAGATATTTTATGCATGTGTAGGTTAGAGTGTAACATTGTTTTCCTTAAATCTAAAATTATTGAAATTTAAAGAAACACTATTTGGAAAGAAAATTCAAAAAGAGATTTTTGAGAATCTTTCCTCTCACCCAAATTATAGTGTGACCAACGTCTTCTTTGTTCGCTTGATATCCTGCATTGGCTTGAAGACTGGGTTACCATTCAAATTGAAATAACTAAAACACCAGCATTTTGCTACCATGTAAAACAAAGATAATTTATGTCCACATCTCATAGTATAGTTGAACAATAAAAAATACGTTACAGACTAAATGTTTCTTCTCACAATTCATATATTGAAAGTAAAACCTCCAACACAGTGGTCTTTGAAATTAAGCTCTTTGGGAGATAATTTAGTTTAGACATGGGACTGCAGTCCTCTCGGTGACTTTTTGCTCTTATAAAGGATGAACAGGTAAAGCAAATGTGATATTTACGCACAGTATGGTACTACTCTGCTACAAAGAAGGATAAATTTGAATCATTTGTAGGAAAATAAAAGCACCTTGAATCCACGATGTTAAGTGAAATAAATCAGGTGCACAAACTTAAATAGTGTATGTTTCTTTTATAAAAGAAAGCCAATGTATTATAAATTAAAGGGCAAAATACAAGAGAGATAGTAGTAAACAGAAATAGATCTTTTGCAAATGAGAAAGGGACCAAGAGATGGAGGGAGAGGGGTGGGAGGGACAGAAGGGGATCTACAAGGTAAAACATGTCATGTACATATTTCAACAATCCACGGTGAGTGTATTCATCATGTATTACAAATAGGTAATAATACAGATAAAACTTTTTTAAAAAGGAGGAAAGATATCATAGTGTCTGCTCTCAGCCACGTGGGTAAGAAAGGGGACCACTGCAAGCTATGGAGCCGGCCCTGCTGAGAACTGGAACTGTACCTTGATCACAGACTTTCCAGCTCCATAACTCTAAAAACTAGTATCTCTTGTTTAAGTCCCCCCACCTGCGAGTGCTACAGTACTACATGAGTATTACCATGGCATCCTAAGTTCATAAGAGATTAAAATGCAAATTTTACACTGCTTTGAAGTTATTCTAATAGTGCTGCATGTTCATAAATAAACAGTTTGCATATGAGTTTAAAGAAGAAACATTTCAAAGTAATGTTTTATTTTGTGAAAACTTTTAGTCCACACATGCTAGTACAGACCAAACTAAGAAATACTTCTCTATGTTAAAGACAATGTAAATAATATACTTCAAGGTTGTAATTTTCTTTCCTTTCTGGACAAAATTGCGTGGACATTTTCAAAGTTTGTAAAAGACTGGGTACAATGAACTCTGAAAAACCAAAATGAGTTAAATCAGAAGCTATGACAAGATTAAAATAGCTTTCTACTCCCAGTTAGTGTTAATGGTGCAATATTTTGCAAATTCTGAAATGGTTAGTGTTATGGTTGATACATTGTGTCAACTTGGGGAGTCTAGAGCTTTGGCTAAGTAACTCAGCAGTTGTCAATCTTGGGGTAGAAAGGACATGCCCTTACCCTTCTGGGATGTTGTTTATTGTGTTAATTTGGGAAGTTTAAAAGATTAACTATGTGACTCAGAAGGGAGCCGGGGTGCTTATTTGTATTCATCTTGAACCTGCGGAAGAGGAGGGCAAGGAGGTTCTGTGAGTGCTACATGCCTCCTGGGTGGGAGTAGGCTGTTTACAATGTAAGGGAAGAGAGGAGGCTGCTTGCAGCCATTCTTCCCTTTTGCTCTGGTTGTTTTTGCTGTGGTCTGCTTCCATGAAGTTTGCCCTCTGCCATGTGCCACTCTGCCTCTGAAGCAGCCAAGTATGGACTGAAACCTCCACAAACTGTAAGCGAAATAAACCTTTCCTTTCTTCACTTTGGGTGTTGGGTATTTTGTCTCAGCAACAAAAGTAAAGTAACCAAGACAGTTAGCAACATGGCTGAAATGATGATAAGACTTCCAATACCTGCTTGGTAAAATTTTGAATGTTTTTATGGGTCTTCTAGCTTGAAGAGACAGCCAATTGATCCTAAAAATGAACATTTATATGGCTGTGAAATCTGATGATGATATTCCAAAGAGAAAGTAAATTCTAAGCAGAAGCATCGGTAACACTTATTTTTTCTGGTTCAACTGGGTAGAGGTATTTCACGGATACTTTGAACTTTAAAAGGTCCAGGAAATGCAGCCCTTGGCTATGCAACTATTGCTTGCAAACTGGTACACAATATTGGGCAGCCTATAGGAGTTATTAAACATAAAAATAGTTTATTTTTTCACTTACCTGTTCTCCACTTATCTATTGATATATACTATGCTTTCAAAAATGCAGTGCTTAAAAATAGCAACATATTTGTTTTCTATGGCATGAAGCTTGATTAGGAGCAGATGAGTTCTTACTCAGAACAGCTCATAGTTACAGGAAATTAGTGGCTGAGACAGAGTCATCTGAAAGCTCCACGGGGCTGATCATCTGACCCAGCTCGCTCATGTGGCTGGAGGTTAAATCAGGCAGCCATGTATGAGCTCAGTGCTGCCTACTGGGGGCTGCATCTGGTTTTTGTTTCCGTGTGGCTGCTCCCCTTTGCTCTGTCAACTGGAATCTACAAGAAAGTCTACCCAGAGGACAATGCATGTACACTTCTGAGTCTTAAGACCCGAGACCAAAAATTGGTGTAGACTCACTTCTGTATTCTGTTGTCTGAAAGAGTCAAAAAACTCTCTTATATTTAGGGAAAAGTAATTCATACATCTTGGTGGTAGAAGTTACAAAGACCTTTTGGTCACTTTCAATCCACCATCATCTTCTAGGTATAAAGTTTCATCCCAACACAACATTTGAGGTTTAAAGTCCTAAATGTTATATTGTGAATTACAAGGAGATATTATGATACTCTTTAGATATTATTTCTTGAGTAGGACTCCTCTTAATCTAAAAGTATATGCCTTAAATTGAAAACTGTCTGCTGAACACCTCAAAATAAAGCAAAACACAAAGCTCTACACAACAAAAAGACAGAGACACAAACCACCATAGATACCCCACTCACAAAGGAAGAAATTCTTCATCAAGTAATATTCACTATTTCAAAAAAATCCTAAATTTAATCTGGAAGGTGGCCTTAGTTCTCTGATTAGGGCTTAATTCTGGTTCAAGGGAATATATTCTGTTTTTCTTAGTTCTTTCTCAGGGGCTTGACTCTATTGTTTGAATTATTCTTTCTGGTCCATATTTTCTATGACTTCAGCCTGTTTAGAATACTAGGGGATCTAAGGCCTCTTTTAATATTTTCCTCAATGTGGCTTTTAGTCAAATGTATTGTTCTCTTGCTGATACATTCTTCTTAAAGTTTTTTGTGGGTTTTCAAATATATTATTAGGTTACTTGACAAGACAAGGTATTCTCTATCTTGAAAGACTGTGTGATAAAATACATTGAAGATTCTTAGGAACACTGTTTCAAAAGAGATTCACACATAATTTCTCAAGATGTCTTGGCCTTTGACAGGCACGGAAAGTGTGGCATGAGCATACATGATATTGAGGCCTTAACAAAGGAATTTTCGGCTGGATCCTGGGTTTGATGTTTATCTTGATCCCATTTCCTACTATAGAATCTTATGACTGGAAGAGAATATAAAGAAGAAACAGATTGATTTTGAAACCAGGAACCTCTTACTGCTTTGGGTTCCTGTGTAACTTCTCAAACGCTGAATGTTTTCTTCTTTAGTCCATGAGTATATGTCATGCTTTCCATAGGTTCCTAAGAGAAATGATTTATCTCCTATAATCTAATTGGAAATCACCAGAACTAGAGCCACAAGTTAATTTTTTCACACTACCATCCAATGTTTTTGCAACTACATCAGAAGAATATTATTTTCTCTAACCAGAAACAGCAAATTCCTCTCTGTCTCCCCAGTCTGTATCAATAATCATTTTGATAAACTTTCAGATTTCAAGAATCACTCTACGCTTATTCCACATTGCTTGCCACCTGATATAAAAGTCAGTGATATTTCTGGATTCCAGATTCCATTAGCGTGGTTTGGTGTTGCACAATAAATTATCTCTAAAATTAGATGCTTATAACAATAACAGTTTAATTTTATCTTATAATCTGGGGAGTCAGAATTCAAGAAGGGATCCTCTGGCCCAATCTGCTCCATGTGGTGTTGCTTTAGGTCAATAGTACACAGCTGCTGGAGGGATGGTTTGAAGAGACTGGGGCAGCTTCACTTGTATGTCTGATGCTTTGTCAAAGAAGATAGGAGACGTGGGCTCAGCTTAGACTATCAACCACAGAAACAACGCGTGATCTCTGAGGAAGGTTGTCAGGGTAATCGTCCTTTTTGCATTGGAGAGGACAGCTCTTGGAGAGAAAGTTCCCACAAAAAGACAGTGAAACTGCCTGTCTGTTTTGTTAAGGCTTAATGCATAAAACTAGAAGAGTACACGTTCATCATACCATATTGCTAAAAGTAGTCACAAAGGCCACCCAGGTTAAAAGAAGGTGGGTTTGTAAAAGAAGTAGTGCACCCTATTTAATGTACACACACATTTTTAAGAGAAGAGGGGTCACAGGAGTTTACTGTTAGTAGAATAAACTAGAATAATAGATAGAAATAGAAATTAAACCTTGTTTAATGCCATGATAAGTAATTTAAATTTTAATCCTAAAACCAAAGGGAGACATCAGAAATTTCCTATAATTGGGGAGCTATAAATTTTGATATAGGAAATGAAGAACTGTAGTAATGAAACAATTAGAAATGGAACAGAATCTTGATGAAAAGATACCTTTGAATGAAGACGGAGAGCTTATTGCTTTTGTTTTCATGGCTGAGAAGATGATTTGAAGTTTGAGAAGGAAGCTCATAATGTAGGAAATATTGGCACAGAAGAAATAGTAGGGTGCTCATGGGTGGAAGATCATGGGTGAAACAAGGGAAAATAAGTGCTGAGATTAGTCTTGCACAAAAGAAGAGTTTCTCTTTTCTTCGATTCCAAAAGAATGTGGTAAGGATGGCCAAAATATTAAACTTTGAATTGGAATATGTGGTAGGATCAAGAAATACTTTTCTCTTTGAGGGACATTGAGGGAGACCACTAAGAAGCAACCCAGAGTAGGACTTGAATTCACTAATTGGCTTTGTATGTTTACTTGTGAATCTACCCAAAGCCTAGGCTGCTTGCCCGGAAGTGGCCAACAAACTCATAGTAAGTGAAACTCTATGAGTCACTAATCCCTGCTAAAACCTATAATGGCTGATGAAGCTGGAAATCCTCAAAGAATAAGACAAGATCACTGCCAAGGACACCTGGATCCCATCTCAACTAAATAAAGATTAAAGCCTTAGACATCTTACTCCTGGGTGGATTAATTTAGTCCTTATTAAGAATTAATTTAATACCTTACTTGGAGAAGTCCTTGAGTAATTCTGCCCCTCTTGAGTACTCCCCTCCCTTCTGATAACAAATAAATTTGGTATACCCAGAGAAGGTCTTGGTCTTAGCCCTGAGAAAATCTTGAATTGTGTGAGAGGGCTTTGATCTTCCTGGAGCCCTTAAATCATTCCATTCACCTCTTTTTATTTAGCCTTCTCTGTGCACTTATTTGGAAGACTGCTGACCTGATAAATCCACAATAACTAAGGGATATTATTAACCCAATAGGACATCTAGCTTCTAAAGCCAGAACCCTATAAATATATTATTATATGACAAGATATGTCTCGATACAAGTATTTAAATTGGGGTTCTTGAGATGAGAGGGTTATTTTCAATTCTTTTGATGCTTCCTAGGAACAGTTACATGTATGTCTATAAATGAAACCTTAAGACACAGAAAGAAGTTGGTGAAGACAGAATAGAGAGAGATTTGAAGATACTGGCTTAAAAACCAAATGGTGAAGCCACAAGCCAAAGAGTGCTGACAGCCACCCAAACATGGAAGGAACAAAGAAGAATTTTATTCTAGAGCCTCCAAGAAGTGTGCGCCCTTGCTAATATCTTCATTTTCCCTCTCACCCAAGAACTGTGAGAGCATAGATTCCCATCATTTAAGATACTAAGTTTATGATACGTTATTGCAGTAACCTCTATGGTGGAAAAATGGATTTGAACTGCATAATTACAATTTGACATTCTAGCTTTTTTAAGACTCTTAGATGAAGTTCCATATAGTTTTTATTAGTCAAATACCTAGCGGTAGTCTTAGTGCTTAGTTAAGAACCAAGCAGTTCCATTGTATTAGTCTACTGGGGCTTTTATAACAAGGACCACAAACTGGGTGATTTAAACAAAGGAAATTTACTTCTGAGTGTTCAGAAGGCTCAAGAGCTCAAGGCGGAGGGGCTGGACAGTTGATTTCCTCTGCGTTCAGATTCTCCCAGTGTTCAGATGACCAACTGCACAGTGTGTCCTCATACAGAAGAATGAGACCTCTGGATTCCCTTCCCCTTCTTTTAAGGGCACCAGTCTTACTGGATTAGGGCCCTTTCCTTATGACCTCCTTTAGCTCTTTTCACCTTCTTACTGTCCCTATATACAAATAGTCACATTGAGGAGCAGGGCTCCAATGTGTGAATTTTGGAGCAGACACAATTAAATTCACAGTAGGGCCAGGCTTTAGCATCAACCATTTATTCACCTAAGGATTTCAGGCAAATTAGTTAATATTTCTTAATTTTTCAACTGTAAAATGGGGATGAAACAAAAGCCTAATTTACCATGTCACTGGGAAGATAAGGACAATGTCTGTAAATTAGCTAAGAAAATACACTTATCTGGTGTATATGTGCTAGAGGAGGGATAGTACACATAGACTGGAGGTGCTTTACAGAGGTCATGGTTAGGTTTGGCCTTGGGAATCAGATTCTCTTGTTTCAGCTTCTGGGGTTACTACTGTTCATGCTTGAAACTTTAGAGAAGTTCATTAATTTTTCCCATCTCTCAGTTAAATCCTTTGAGAAATGGGGAGATAGAATATATTTCAGGAAATTTTTTTTGTAACATTGTATAAAGACCGCGTGGACTCGACCAGGCCCCCAGGAGCGCCTTACTAGGGTAGAGTCCCGTGATCCGTGGGTGCAACCTGGTGGACTCAACCAGGCCCTGGGGAGCACCTCGCCAGGGTGGAGCCCAGCAGTCTACTTGGGTGACCCTGAGGACTTAACCAGGCCTTCGGACATGCTGTATTGAGGCGGAGCCTGGCAGTTCACTGGGTACCCCCGCCTACTCAACTGGACCCCCTGATGGCCATGGGGGCTTGACCATAGTGAACCTGATTGCCTGCCTATCTACTGGCTCTGAGGATGGGTGTTTTTCCACCTCCTGCTGTAGCAATTTGTGTGCACCCATGTTTGTTATGGCATAATTTAATGCAGCCATGTTTCTTCCCAATGTGAGAGCCAACAGAGTAAATAAACCCAAAAGTACAGTTTTTATCTGAGGGAAGACGACTGACTGGGTGGTGGAACAACGGAGATGAGGGTGGAGAAAATTGATTTATCCAGTGAGCCATCATCTGTATAACTGAGTAACAAATGAGAAGATAACATTATGTAACACAGCATCCAGTGTTAACTCCCTACTATCTTCTCTATAATTTTGTATTTCCTGTATTTTTTGTGTTATTCTGCTTTATATGTCTCCATTCTTTTGTTTTTAAATTTAAAAAATACTGTATAAAGAAATAATTGTGATACATTTTTATGTTAAAGAGAATAATAAAAAAGAACAATAGAAAAATACCAGCAACCTCGACAAAAACAAAACAAAGCAAAAATAATAAAGTTTCAGAACAAAATGATAAGAATTAACAGTTGCTATTGTATTACATATTGTTATCTTCAACTAAATTGTCCAGAATACCAGATGTAAGAAAAAGAGAATACAAAATAAAAACCGAAAAAAATTAGAAGTGATACAGTGTTTCAATAGACAAGATGATAGGAATTCACCAATGGTTGCTGTATTGCATATTGTTGTCTTCAAATTAGTTGTTCAGAGACCGTACTCATAATTGTGATACTCTTGTAAAGAGCAGGAACTTTAGTAAGAATTTAATCTGTGCACTGATATTTTGCTGTAGCTCCAAGATGGCAAAAGTTTTGCTTAGTTTTGGTGAAGATTCTATTTCACAATCTTTATTTTGATTATAATTATCCATTATTTACATGTTTAGTCTATTTTTGATTCACATACTGGTTTATACACACCACCCAACCTTGAGGAAATAGGTGTATTCTTTTGTAGACTAAGTAAAACAATTGACAGAACTAATGTGAAATGTTACCATTGTGTACAGTACAAAGGATTTTTCTCAAAATTTGTTATCTTTATGTTTTCTCTAAACAGAGTGGTAAACAACTGATGCCATGCAAGTGTTTGTGGTCAATGCTTCTGAAATTGAGGTTATTAAGTACAAAATTGCTCACACATGGAGGATCAATTCCATTTTATTTTTAACCAAACATATCATGTTTGAATGTCCCAGAATTTTTTAGTAAGCTTTTCAGCACTTTTATTTTTTCCCTTATGTGTCCAATACTTTAGAAGTTTTATTTTGCAAAGAGTACAAGTGAGTACATTGTTGTTTTATCACAACTATTTAGTACATAATTTAAAGTATGCATGTTATATCATACACATGCAAGTCTCTTCTTATCCTGTAGGCACACATACAACAAAGGTAACATGAAAGTAAAAATTGCTAAAAACAAAACTGGCTGATCTCTATACTTGAGAAATCACATGCAATCCTCTAAGATGTATCCTCAGAAAATTCTGCTGTGAGAGACCCTGGAATGTCACTAGGGTGAATAATAAAGGCCTTTCTCTGCTCAAATTCAGTTGATAAACACTAGTAGTAGTAGCTGTCTTTTCAAATGCAGTCTTCCAAGCAAAATATGAAAACAGTGTAAGAGAAATAGGGAAATAAAGTCTAACAAAATAAGTCATGTGACTGACACTTAATGAACTGGAGATGTATGACTTCTCTGATAAAAAATTCATAATTGTTATCTTTAAGAAAGTCAATTAGTTACAAGATAGAATGGAACATGGAGATGCTAAAAAAGGAACAAAATAGAAATTTCAGAACTGAAGAATAAAATATCTGAAATGAAAATTTATTATAAAAGTTTAACTACAAGCTTGATTAAGAAGAATCAGTAAACTTGAAGACAGGTCATTACAAATTGTTGAGTAAAAGGAACCAGAAAAATAAGAAGGAGGAGGAGGAGGAAGAGGAGAAGAGAAGAAGGAGAAAGAGAGAGAAGAAGAAGAAGGGGAAGGGGAAGGGGAAGGGGAAGGGGAAGGGGAAGGGGAGAGGGAGAGGAGGGAGAGGAGGAGGAGGAGGAGGAGGAAGTTTAAAGCATTCCACTAGGATGAATGCTAAGAAGCATGTTTCAAGAAATGTTACACTCAAAATAGTCAATACACAGAGAGAGAATCTTGAAAACAGCAGGAGAGGAGCAACTTTTAAAATAAAAAATAATTTCCATTCTATTACCAACAGATTTCTCAGTAGAAATATTATAGTCTTAAGAGACTGGATGATATATTCAACATATCAAAAGAAGATAAAAAAAAAACCCTTTCAACTAAGAATATCCAATTCTGCAAATTATCTTTAATATAGGAGAAATGAAAACCTCCTTAGACAAAAGATGATAGATTTCAACACTATATATATTTTATAGGAAATGGTGAAGAAGCCGACCATGGTAGCATATGCCTATAATCCCAGCACTCAGGAGGCTGAGGCAGGAGGATCCCTGCAAGTTCAAGACCAGCCTGGGCTACAGAGTGATCTCTAGACCGGCCTGAACTGCACAGTGAGACTCTGTCTCAAAAAGACAAAAAAAATGCTGAAGAGACTGTATCAAAAGGAAATTCAAGAATGTTAGCAACACAAAGCACTGGAAGATGGAAAGCTGTCTGGGAAAGGTAACACATAGACAAATACCAAATCCTGTAATACTATATTGGTGATGCATAAATCACTTTTAAATCCAATATAGACTTTACAAGATAAAAGTATACAATAGCTATACATACAAAATTATGTTAGTGGATATGAGATATAAAAAGATATAATTTGTGACTTTGATAATATATTGAAAGAAGAGAGACATAAAAGAATCGGGTTTTATGCAGTAGAAGTTGAGTTATTGCCAGTTTGAAAAAGACTGTTGTAACCACAAGTTGTTTTATGAAATCTACGTGGTGACCATGCAGGAAATACATACAAGAGAAGAAGTGAACTGAGAAAAGAATAAATGCACACTACTACAGTAAGTCAATGAAACACGAAGGCAGCAAAGGAGGAAAGCAGGGTGGAACTAAGCACAAGCCAGCTAACAATATAGGAAAAGTAAATGCTACAAGTAATTACTTTTAAACTTAAATGGTTTATATTTTTTGACCAAACTACTCAATCAAAAGAGATCAAATTTCTAAAAGAACTAAAACATAAAAATAAAAGCAAAACCAAGATCCAACTATATACTTTTTACAGAAGACTAATAATAGATATAAATTACACACAGAAATTGAAATTGGAATGTGAGTGGATAAACTTTAAAGGTATTATACTTAGTGAAATAACCCAGTTGCAAATAACAAATACTAAATTAGTTGTATTTACACGAGGTATCTAAACAAGCAGAGTCTTAGGGAAGTGGGTTGCTTAAATATTGCCTGGTTTCTCTTGTATGAGTAACCCGAATTAGAAATAAACAGCAAAATAAAAGATATATTTTCAGAAATAGGGAGAAAGTCTTTTGCGAGTGGAGGGAGGGGGCAGGAAGGGAGGGCAAAGGGGTGAGGAAAAGACTGAGATGCCTCCCGTTCTCCCCACGAGGGACGCGATCGTTATGCGTTGCAAGTATGTACTAATAAGAAGCAAAGTTGCGAGAAGCTCTCCATGAGCAATAACAGCTCCTCAGACAAACCTCCCCGGCTGTGAGGCTGCCCGTTTAACAATGAAAGTGTAAGAAGCAGAAATGAAAATAGGAGAAATTAGAATGGTGGCTGCCCTTGCTGGTAGAGCAGGAGCCGAGAATTTGGTCAATTATTGTAGAGTGTCACAAGATAAAAAAATCTCTAGATATCCATTGCACAACAATATGCATAAAGTTAAAATTAAGGTTTTGCACCCTTGAAGGTGAAGATGATCAATTTCATGCTACATTTTTAAAACATAATTAAAAAAATTTATGTAGGCCAACATGGGCAGCATCGGAATTACCTGTGTACAAATATCTCTTGAACACTTCCTTCTCAGTGTGAGACCCTGAGGAGCTACTGGAGGAAGTCCTGGAAGCTGTTTGGAGTCTCGTTAGAAAAACGAACATATAAAAAGACTATAATAACAGGGTAGAAACGCTAAGTGCCAAATGAGCCATTCACATCGTGCGTGTGGTTGTTCAGGGATATTTGGGGGCTCGGCTACCAGGACCGGAGGCTTGGCTGTCAAGCAGATACAGGTTTTATTTTTGGACTTTACACTTATCTTTTGTAAAACGCAGAATAAGTTTTTCTTTGTAAAAAAAAAATGGGCGGCATAAAACCTACTTGACAGTGTTATTGTGTGTATTAAGTGAAATGCTTAGTCAAGTGCTTAGCAGAGGGTGTGACTTACAGAGTGCTAAATCAGCAGTGACGTTCCTATTAAAAAGACAAAAAATAAAATAAAACAAAGAGGGCAAGCGATCCCGTAAGAATTTAGTCATTATAGACATGGCCTTTTATTAGTAGAGGTTGTTCAAGCAAAGCCCAAAGTGCAGTTTTCTAAGCTTCGGGACCTCCCTCCACTAGAGAGCACGGAGAAGCTGTGTGGGAAGGAAGCGGGTTGGCAGAGCCCCGCGGGACGCACCAGCAGTGTGGGTGGGTTGGAGATCAGCACAAAGGAACCGTTTTAACTAACATCGCTGCCTTTTCAAATACCCCAATAAAAGGGAGACTGAACAAAAGACTCGAGAACTTCAGGGATCTGATGATAAAGAGTTAGAAATGAAAAGCACTAGAAACATGTGCTCTTTATCCCTCGGACTTTAAGTGATTTGAAGATATGATTTGTTCACTATAGATGAAATTGCTTAAAGCAAAGCACAATCTCATATTCATTATAAGAGGTAGCGAATCACTTAGGCTTAATTCTCCAAAGGAGAAAACAAACAGAACAATGCTTAGTCCATCACCGAAAGCTAAGCCTGTAATTTGTCCACTCTTTTGGCTAAAAGATGCAAATAAAAAGCACAGAGAAAGGTGATGCTTGATTCCAACACTGCTCAATGCAAATGTCACGCACTTCTAAAGAATAAGATTTTGAGGCTCTGAAAGTCCTGGCATCAGAGTGAAAATGGAAATAAGTGAATGTCACCAGGTTGGTAAAATATGACCGCCTTTCCTAACTTCCCAACCATAACCTACATCTGTTTTCATGTATCACAATTTCTAAACAAAAGAAAAAAAGCAAAAATGTGTAGTTGTGCATATATTTCATTTAATGCTTTTCTGTTTGTCTTTTGTAAAATGGTTAAGTGTGCTTTATGGTTAAGTATTAATGATGCTTGATACTTTCAGAATAAAAAACCAGAAATTCAATTTTAGGAATTTTACAATATCATTTATGTAGTGACTTTATATAATGAATAGCAGGTGATTAATAAAGCCAGAAATAAGAGATGAGCAATGAGAGAGAGAGAGAGAGAGAGAGAGAGAGAGAGAGAGAGAGAGAGAGAGAGAGAGAGACAAGGGAGAGAAATTTTTTCCATCCATTCAATTAAAGATACTCCTTCAGCATCCTCACATTGCCAGGTGCAAGGTGCCAGGTGCCAGGTGTCAGGTGTGTGCACTTTGTCAGGCTTGGGACTTACAGGCAGGCACACTTACATCTTTTCCTAATTTCACAGATTCTATATTCCATTAGGAGAGGGACAGTAAATAAGTGGACACATAAGTCAGTTGAATAAACAAATTGTGATTCATGTTCTGAAGGAGAATAGAAATGTTGTGATGGGAAAATAAAGCACAAAATGTGTAAGTACTTCCATAAGGAAATCATGAAAGTCTCCTCAGGAAGTGTTATTCATTTAAAGGAGCTGTGAAGGAAGGGAAAGGGCTGGACCTGAGGGCAGATGGGTGAGGGCTCGAAGGGAGAAGGCATATATAAAGGCACAAGTAAACGGTTCACATGAACAAGCTTGCAACAGGCAGAATGCAAAGATGTCTCCTCCCAAGGTTCCTGTACCCTAACTATCCAGTCAAATGCTCACCTGGGGGCTGCAGGAAAGGGATTTTTCACGCTGGGACAGAGTTCCAAGTCCTTTCATTTTAAAGCATAGAAATCATGTGGGCAGGTCTGTTGCAATCTGGTGACTCTCCGTGAAGCGGAAATCAAGCTGGTAGCAGAAATCAGAGGGATGAGTTCTCAGTGGCTTTGAGAAAGAAAGATCTAAGTTCTGAAGTGTTGGTAAAGAGAGGAGCCTTCTAAAAGCTGAGAGACTGTGCATTAAACAAGGAAACAGTCACAAACAATGAATTATTCTATCTCCCAGTGAGCATGGAAAGGGAACACCAGCCTTAGATGCTGAGCTCCGCCCTGATGAGCGCCTTGATTCCAGCTGTGAGAGCCGAACAGGAGACCCAGCAGAACATTCTCTGACTCTGAGCCCAGGGAATATGCGATGCAATAAATGCATGGTGTTTCATGCCACTAAACGTGCACTGATTATTATGGGAATAATGTAAATGTATTGCAATGCTGTAGAAGCTATCAAGGTGTTACTGGCGTAACTGGAGCTACCTGAGCACAGAGCTGTAACCGGAAATACTAGGAGGTGAGTTGAAAACAAAATACAAAAGAATTTCAGATGTAATTAATATGCAAGTAAGTGTTACTTGGACTGTGTGAATTTAAGTATTATATGTATATAACTCAATTTTAAACCAATTTTTATTTTTTAAATCAGTTTTATTTTTACAAATCAGGTTCTGTGGGGTATAACGTTCCGTATTAGATGTTGAAGATACAGAAGAGGTAAAAGCATGGTCATCCAGATAGAAAAGTTTACAAACAAGGGCATGGAAATGTGCTATGCACTGGTGTGAAGAGGTACGGTGCAGCTGCCTGTGTGCTCAGAGCAGTGCTGAGAACTCAGGAGCGCAAAAGTAACGCAGTGTAACTCAGACACATGTTATGTTATTCCTGAGGGAAATACAACAAGACATGGGCGGCACCGAAACCGATCAACAAGCAAATAAACATCAAAAAAGAGTGACATATGGTCAATACTATAGACTTAACTGCCACTGTGGAGAAATACAAGTCCCGGAAAAATACGCTGAAGAATACCAGGGTGACCCATATTCAGACAAGTACACATGGTATATATATATGGTATGTATCGAGGAAAGATATTTCTGATAGCTTCTTGGTAGAAACTTTTAGAGAATTTTAAATGGTCTTGCTTATCTAACATGTGAGAGTAATGGTCTCGTTTTTAAAACAATAGACGTTTTAAAAAATAATATTTCACATTACCAAAATATTAATGACATAAAAATAAAATTTAGAAGATAGATCATTATAATGCAGGCCTTGTAGACATCTTGATTCCCAAAAAAATCTCTTCACAGAATTATTTTAAGACAATTATAGAAAAATGAAAAAGGAATGGTCCTAAAATGATATTGAGAAAATATTTCTAGCTTTAGTAAGTTAATCTCCACAGCATATTATGTAGCAAAGTTAATATCTGAGTCCGTTTGCAATTCAGGACCATATTCCTTTACACTGGGTAGCTTAAAACAAGAGAAATATAATTTTATCATTTTGGAGGCTGGGAAATCTAAGATGGAGATACTGTCCTGGCCGGTTTGATGTTATTTACTGGCTCATAATTACCATCCTTTCCCAATGTCTGCAGATTTCAAAGGAGTCAGGGAGACCTCTTGTCTCTATTATAAGTGCACACTAATCCTCTTCATGAGTGTTTTGTTGTCATGGACTAATTTCATCACACTGGGTTAGTTCTCAATATATGACTTTTGTGTGGACACAATTATTGTGTAACAGACATTTTTATTGGTGTATTTATGATGAAAATGTTATGATGCAAATTCTGTTTATTAATTGTGTATTTTAAAAATCAAGTTTAAATGTACTGAAAATGCTAGGGCACCTTATAAATACATGGCATACGTTGAGGAAAAATATTTCTGATAGTTTCTTGGTAGATAGACATTTTTTAGAAAATTTTAAATGGTCATGCTTGTCTAACATGTGAGACTGATTGTAGACTCATAGAGATCTGTACATTAAGTTTGCTGGATTAAAGTCCTAACTTATTCAAGCAGTTTGGGCTTCATAGCATAAGGAAGTCCTAAATGAAGGAAATATACCATTATTTCTACCACTTTACAATTGCTTTATCCTCCAGCAAGTGAATTTGTTCTTTCTAAAGTCAAAAAGAATTTTTACTCAATCTTAAATTCTCATTTGGTCTTTATAGACCTTGACATTTTCTTCTTTCTTAGACCCTGAAGCTACATATTGGTCACATTTCTATTCTGTCTCATTTTCAGAACTACATTACCGCACTCATAAAATCATCTGCTGCTATGGCTTCAAGCAGCACTGATTGTTTAGATTCCACAACTGAATCTGAAGGAATTACACTCTCTCCAGCATCTACTCTGCTCTGAGAGGATCTTACCTAACTCTCAGGAAGGAAGACTAAGAACATCCAAAGAATCCTGTTTTTTCTGTTTGCAGCTTGTTTTTGAGACAGAGTATTGCTATGCAATCTAAGCTGGACTTGAACTCATTGTGTAACCCTGGCGGACCTCAAGCTCATGATGATCCTTCTGCCTCAGCCTTGTGCATGCTGTGATTAAAGTTATGTCCCACCACTATTTTCCCTGTAACAATATTAGTTTATTGTCTGATATTATCTATGCTAATTCTATCACATTTTCACATATATTATCCATCCTATTGTGACTGCCAGCAATTTTTCAAATATGTGACTATTGCCAGAAATGCCTAACTAATGCTAGTTACCTTCCTGCTGTGTCTCAATTTTAACTGACATGACTCAAATCTCATAGATCTATTTTTTAAAAGAGAAATTTGTAGCTCTGTGCTCAGAATGCCATGACATCTTGTCAACTTTATTAAACCCACTGACATTCAAGGAGCTTCTTATGACTCATTCCTAGATGCCCCACCAAAGCACTTGTGCACACAGGTTGGGGTGTTGAAAGATGACTGGTGAGCTCATTGCTAAATATGGTGTTGTGGGGTACAGCTGGTTCCGAGGAGCTGGGCCACTGGGGGCGTGGCTTGTGTGTTTGTCCCCTTCCTCTGCATATGCTTTCACTTTGTTTCCTGTCTGCCACCCCTGGGACAGCTCTCCTTTGCCTTGCCACTCTGCCAGGTCATCCTTCTTTTGTGTCAGCCAACCATACGCATTGAAAGCTCTACAAACTTGGAACCCAGAGAAACATTTCACCCTTAGAGTTTGTAGTAAAGGTATTGTGCCTAGCTCAAAAAATATAACTAAGACTAAGTTTATTATTATGTTGGTGCCGTAATCCGCTAAGGACTATAGAAACACTTGCGAATGCTTTTTTAGTAGTGGCAGCAGCAGAAGTATATTCACTGTGTCCCTCTTTTGTTTATGTTGAGGTTCAGATAAACGTGCTTCAGCATTCCAAATCTGTTTTCCACTTTTGAATCAAGCTGCAGTGTTTGAAATATTTTGTTAATTGTAATTTGATTAGTGGAGACTAAATTGGAGTTTGTATGAATCTACAGACTCTTTCCTCCACTTCAGACCATCTACCTGCTCAAATAAGCCCGATGCATGCACATTTCCTGAGGTCCAGAAAGTCCTGACTATAGGTTGAAAACTATTCATTGTAATGTTATAGTCTTCCCTCTACTGGTGATACTCCCTTTTAAGACAGACATCTTCAGGTTAAAGGGAATATTTTCAGAGTTTGTATCTTACCTTAAAATAATGGAAGCAGTGTTATATCTTAGCCCTTGATAAATACTAAATGTACAATTTTTCATATTTCTATTCCATTTTATAGCATTTTTAACTATTAACATGATGCATTGATATGAAAAAGACAGAGCTGCACCCTAAAACACATTCACAGGACAAGGAGCTGGGGATATAGCTCAGTGGAATAAGCGCCTGCCTAGCAAGCGCAGGGTCCTGAGTTCGATCCCCAGTACCGCAAAACAAACAAACAAACAAACAAACAAAACACATTCATAGGACAAGAGCTATCATTCTTTACATTCCTACGAATTTAACTGTCTGGAAATATACTTTCTGCAGATGTAAGGATGTTATATGTTGTCTTTCTTTCACATTATTCAAAAAATATTTAAGAATCTCAGACACAGCGGGCAGTTATGGAAGATACCTGAGGAGTGTACAGAAGCACAAGATCTTATTTATTGTATTATTTGTTTCATAGCTGTGGGATTAATTTTCATCTGTGAAAAATATATTCATAACTTACAGAAACATGGCTGTGTATTTGGTCTGTGGAAAACTGGAAGTGTTGTCTTTTGAATCTGAACTTTGATCATTATATACTGTTATTACGGTAGGAAAAACTACAAGGGTGCAAAACATAGTTCAAGTTTGGAAAGGGTGATTTTTCTCTTTTTAATTGAGAGCTTACATTTTACAGCAGCCTTTCTAACTGAAAATGTTTAATCATTTGTTCGATGAAATTTTGCTGTATCTTTAAAACTCAAAGAACTTCCACTTGCTTTTGATACCTATGAACTGCTAGAGGGAAACTATTTTCATTGGTATTGGTTTTCTACCCACAGACTGACTTTCATTTCTATGCATTACAAGGGAATGAACACCTGATGATTTTCTGTGAAGGTCCGTATGCACCGTTGGATCTCTGTTCTTCCTTTCCCTATAACATATGAACAATATTATTTATTCCATTGTATCATTGTGAGGAATAAACAAATTAATACCTGTAAAATCCTCAAAGTCATTCAGTACATAAACTTTCAATAAATGTTAATTATTATGAAATACTTCGATAGAAATATGTTTGTGTCTTCAATAACATAAAGTGACATTTTGAATGTCTGTCCTCCCTGCTGGACTGGGGAAAAAACCTGCATCTGTGTAACATTGTCCAGAATCCCCTGCCATCAATGACCTGACATAAAAAATGACCTCTACTGACCATCCGTTGAGCCACTGAATGATTTAAAGGTCAAATTGATCAGAGTATGATAGCACAATTTAAAGAGATACTCAGCACTTTCTCTCAGTTCATACCCTTATTCTGTGTTTATACATATACACGTTATAGACACACACACATATATATATACATAACTATATATATTATATAAACATATGTATGACATTGTATTTACTTCATTTAAACTGACAGTTAAAATTTAAGAGTGGTTTTGTGTACTTTGAATTGGTTTTAAAGGTCTAATAAAAATGCAAATAACTGCATTTCACCAAGACATTTTTTTTCTTTTTTTTTTTTTTTTTGCGGTACTAGGGATCGAACTCAGGACTTTGTGCTTGCCAGGCAAGCACTTATTCCACTGAGCTATATCCCCAGCCCCATCACCAAGACTTTTTCTTACAATATTTGATGATAACCCATAGACATTTAAAGCCAAGAATTTAATAATTTGTATGTGAATTTTTTATTAAACATATGAAATAATGATAAATTATGATTTGTTATACATATTTCAAGTATTCACTATACTATATAAAGTACAAAAGGTTTAATAAGTTTTTATCTAAGAATTTAAATTTATTTTTCTTTGTCCACATTTAAAGTCTTATTCCTAGGTTTATTGTACTCTCAAGTATCTAGATTTTAATGACATTATAAACCAAAAACAAGACTTTCATATAAACAGGGCTGTACTTGTTTATCTTATACTTAACAAATATATGCCTCATGTATCATTTATGATTATTAATTAATCTTTCAACATGTGTTCATTTTGTTGACATTAGAGACACAGTGTTAAATAAAACAGACCTAAGAAGAAGCTATCCTTCATATTGTTATGCCCCCAGAATTAATGTTATGCTTCATAAGCAAAATATTTACATATAATGTACCAAACTAATAACTTTCAATTCCAGTACCATCCACACTATAGAAGCCATTTATACATGAGACAGTATATGTATGTTTGCAAAGTGAAGATCTGCTAAATATTTATATCACATTTACAAGGCTGTTTGATTGTGTAATGGAAAAACCCTGTCATAGCGCATAACCAGGGCTAGCTTCATGTTGCTGTGAGAACTCAGCTTCTAATTCCTGATGCAAAGCATTTACATATCTCAGCTTAGCACTACTCTGATATACTTTTGTTACATTTAGACTTCTGTGCACATGATCTTATAGGAGGGTGCATCTACAAATACATGTAAGTATGTGTTTGCATGTGTGGGTGGGCCGCAGCACATATGTGGCTAAGCACTGCCACAGAAATCTACATGTGGATTATCACCAGCAATTGCAGGGAAGATGATGTTGTAATAGTACTTGGATGCTAAGGTAAGTATTAAAGCTAAAACAACATGCGTTCAAGAGAAAAAAGAGCTGCATGTGGTGTTTTTACATAAGGAATAGATTAATTTTAGTAAGTTGGCAAGAAATGTAATCTTGCAATCAACTGTCAATCTACAAAATTTTATTAACTTCATTAGTCTTTGGTTTCAGTTGTGATTTTCTGCAGGGAACAGAACCATTGGCCCTCAAATGTCAATTTTCTATCAGATATTTCAATATGTACAGAAATTTAAACAAAAAGCTGAATTTCATGGATTACATGCTTGAATTAGAAATATAATCTGTGTTTCAGGACTACAGGCTGAATACTCTATCTAGCCTCCAACAAGTAGTAACAAAGCATCAAAAACTATATTAAATCTATTTTTTTCTTTAGGGAAATTGTCATCATTGAAGTTTCTGTTTGGAAATGCCAGTAAGTACAAGGTATAATAAAGAAAATTATTATTATCATTCAAATTAGCATTTGGATGTACATTGCAAACTGTTTTCTTATAAAACTGAAGAGCAAGATCTGTGTTGCTATTGTGAAAAAGTAATCAACTTAATACAGTTTTAAACAAAATGAAATTTGAGATAAAGAAAGGCAGAGAGCACACTAGACTTTTAATAGGGGCTTTGTTTACATAGTTCATCTCAGCAAATATGGCCTGCGAGTCCACTCTGGAGAAGGCAACTCAGGTGGCAGTGGAGGACAGCAGTTATTACAGAAGCAAAGAGGGGGCTTTCTGAGAGGTGGGAGGGTAAAAAGCCGTATACCTCTGGGGATTCAGAAGTTAGGATCTTAAAAATCACTACAGCAGTGACAACCTTTACTGCACCCCAGAAGATGTATATGAATAGAGATGTTTTGCTCTTTAGGAACCTGGACCTCTTTTTTATCATTATCTCTCCAAGCGATTTTGTTACACAGCTTTGAAGGAGCAATGCACTGGAGAGCATGGGCTCCCTAAAGAAGCAAAGAGGAAACCCCACTGTGAGGGTCTATGAAGTTCCTCGATGCTTGGAAGAGTATGGTCAGCAGTAGGCAGCTCCTTCAACATGAGCAGCAAAAATTTGGAGACAGAATTATGCTTTGACTATATCATGTATATGCAAAAAAAGAATATGCACAGAGAAATAAGGAAGGATCAAGAGACATGAGTATCCAAGTAACAGAAGTAATAAGAGGGAAATTCAAACCTGAGCTCCATTGTTAAGATGAATCTGAGGACACGCACAGGTTCTTTGGAGGCAGAAGAAGGGAATATGTAAAGACAGCAAACTTAAGAAGATTGGGGTGGGGGATTCACTGTGTGAGTATTTTTATATCTACTGAAAATGAGAGAAATGCCTGGACTCTTCCTTATTTTTTTTCATTGTGAGGACAAAATATCGGGCACGTGCAATTTAAAAGAGAAGGGGTTTATTCTATGCTTAACTGGCTGCAAGGTGGAAATGGCATGGTGGAAAGCTGCAGGGGTGAGAAGCGGCTGTCCCTATAGCATCCATGAAACGGAGAGAAGGGAAGAGCTGGGGACGAGGACGCGCCCTTGCAGACGACCCAACCAAGGCCAACCAGGCCCCATGTCTCATCAGCACATTCAACCAGGAGCTCAGCAATCGATGAATTCACTGGTGGCTACAGGGCCGCACAGCCGGATCACCTCCTGAAAGCTCCGCCCGACATGAGCACTCTTAAGCCAAACCATAGCATTCTGCTCCAGGCCTCCAAACTGCTCATGTCAATCTCATGCAAAATGCATAGAGTCCAACTCTAAGAGTCACCAAAATCTTAATGGTTTCAGCTTTGCTCAGAGGTCTAAGTCCAAATTCTCCCCTGATACTTACTGAAAACACCTGTGAACTGTTAAATAAGTTAAGGGCTTCTAAAATAAAAAGACATAGGCTAAACATTGCCATTTCAAAAGGGAAGAATAGGAGAATGAAAAGGGTATGATCAAAAGCAAGACCAGAACTCAGCAAAGCAAACATTAAATCCTGCAGCTGCATGTCCAGCATGTAAAGCATGTGACAGGGAGTGTGAACTCCCAAGGACTTGGGTAGCTCTGGTCCTAGGACCTTAGTAGTTGTAGCCCACATTCCCTCTCTGTTGGGCCAGTGTGCCTCATTGCTTTTGGCTCTCCTTGGCAGAAGTTCCACATTCCCAGCTTCTCCACCTTCCTAGAAACTCTACTGAAGCTTTGGCCTCACTTGGATAGTTTCATGCATCATCCTTTCAGTGGCTTCTAGAAGGGATTGGGGCCCTGTTACATATTTTTTGCCCAGCCTCCCAGGCATCCAGAAATCTGGGTTGAAGCCCCCATGACCTCATAACTCTTGCATTCTGCTTGCCTGTGAAGCCAGCACCATTTAGATGTGCTACAGTCTGCCACCACCTTGAGCAGTAGTCAGGCACCCTTGGAACATGGCAGCAGTTGCCTCTGAATGTCTGAACTCAGGGATATATTCTACTTTGTGATCCTGAATAAATAGGGTACCCTGGGGCTATTTTCTCAAATAAAAATTATTGAAAGAAATTAGCTTTTATATCTTCAGCTTATAATGGAAGGGCTCTGGTCAATTCCTGAGATGCCCTAAAATTATCTTTCCCATTGCCCTGGTGCAAACCTTGTCTTTAATCTCACTAATCTCTTTAGCAACTACTCTGAATGGCTCAAATGCAACATGAGCTTTCTTTCTGGCCAGAATGAATATTTTTCACATCTCTTGACTGTTTTTTGCTCCTGATTCTTATTGTAAATCTGACTGAAAACAGCTAGCGGTAACCGTGCTACCATCTAATCTTGAAATGTCTTGAAATTTCCTCTACCAGATTAACTAGTCTGCCACTTTTAAATTCAGTCTCTCATGAAATATCAGGATATGGGCAAAATATAGGCAAATTCTCTGCCAGAATATAATAGAAATTGTCTCTAGTCCAGTTCCCAGTAGAGTCCCTGTTACTATCTGAAAATTCATGAGCTGTGCATGTGGCAGTAAGATAGAGAATTCAGGGTTTGGTGGAATATGAAGGAACATAGAAAATTTAAATTATGAGTCCTGAGGAGCATTAAAAAGGTAAAGGAAACATAAAGTGGAAGCAGAGACCAAAAGAAGATACATGGGATTGGGATGTGCCTCTTTACGTTCAGTCTGGAATCCTAGGATTGGGGCTGAGAAAGGTGGAAGGGCACACGGGAAGCAAAGCTTACCAACTGGAGCTCTAGAAGTCTACTTACAAGATTCTCTGTTGATTAATTAGGACTGGCAGATCTGACTAAAAATACTTCTACATGGTTGGGCAGAGGCAAAGTATAAGATTATTTCCTCACACCCACTGTTTCCATAATACACTACTGAGTCTCATAGAAAAGGTAAAATTCTACCTATGTCCTGGAAGAACAGATGACCATTCTGGGCTGGTAAGTTTACTAGAGGGAACTGAGAATCCAGTGTGAAGTGATCTGCCAGAAAACTCCAAAGCTGCAAAGCAAAAGCCCAGGATAATCACAGCAGACCTGAGGGGTTATAGAAATTATTTGTAGCTGGAAGTTATAAATATTTTGTGCCAGGTACTAATTTACTATAATGTGTGTTTCTCATTATGAATAAAATTACATTATTGGAAGTCTTTTAAAATAATACAAATTATTTTGAATACATGCTGTTTTAATGTGTTCTGTACTGCCTTACCAACTATTTCACATTGAGCAGTTGGGCGGGAGTGAACAGAAATTTACTCGCTCCCAGTCTAAACGTTGGGGCATCCAGGATCAAGGGGCTGATGACCTACTCTTTGCTACTTTATCTCATAGTGACAGATAGAAGGGCAAAGAGAGGACAAAAGGGTGCAAATGTGACTGGTTAAGAAGAGCTCATGTACATAATAATGAGCTCCTTTCTGTGATTACTGCATTAGTCCATTCTTGAGAGCCCTACTGGCCCCACTTCATAACTGTTACAATGGCAATTAAATTTCAATACGAATTCAAAAGGGGACATTCCAACGTGGACAGTTCAGACATAAAATGGGATTTCTATGTCCTTGTAGGGAGGATGTCCTTGCCTCCAAAATCTTAGAGACACATTTATTTCTATTTGATTGTACATGACTTGAATATTTGTAGTTTCTGTACAATCAATTATCATTGCTCAGAAAATTATTGCTAAACTCCAAGACACCCACTTGCGGCTCTAAACCTCGGTTTAGTTTAGAGATTTTTTTCCTTGGAAGAAATACCCAAAAGTTTAAACTTCTTTCACATCTTCTGAATGTCAAGATGGAGATTCAATGGATATGCTACACCATCGTTGGAATGTGATAATCAGTAAGTCACTGTGCTTCTGGCTCTCTAGAATAGTAAAGTTATTACAGACAGGGTGGCACCATTAATTAATCGAGCCAGATTGGGGAAAATGAAATTTGGCTGATGACCAGAACTTGTTGAAGCAGAGTTTTTATTAATTAGACCAGATGGAGACCAATAATAGCAACATAGTGGCAAAGAGCTAAATTAAATTAATAGCTGTTATTTAACATTAACAAAATGTTTCTGAGATTAGAACAGTTTTTATAAAAGTTTACTTTTTGGAATTAAGTTCTGATGATTTTGCTGCTGGATTAGTTATCAAGCCATCAAATTTGTGGTTGCCGTAAAGAGGAGGTTCATTCATTGATACAATGGCTTCAACAGTATATATTAAACATGTCGTAATGTCAGGTAACTACATGAACAATGACCGGCAAGGGATCAGGACTCAAAGTTACAATACATTTTAACAGAGAGAAAACCAAGATTATTTTAAAAAATTGTCACTGAACACAAAAGATAAATTCCTTTCAATACAAGAGTAAATTATCTATGCAATTACTGGCAAATGTTGATTTGTCCAAAATACAATTTGCATTGAAGAGCAAATGTAGAAATTTAAATTTTTGTCCGGTAAGTTCCCAATTTCTTTTGTTTGCTTTTCCCCTCCTCCCTTTCATCCTTCCTTGTCCTTTTATTCATTTGTTTTTCTGTAGGAAGTTCTTTAGAAAACATAGCTGGCAAGAATGGCCAGCCAAGTCATATCTGCATGAAAGCTGCGGGTCACATACTGGGAATTCTGGTAGCAATTTGGACTTGGAGATTAAATCTTCTATTCCAAAAAGAAGAGATGTTACCTTCTGTTAAAGAGCTGGTGCCTATCATCCTATTCTGAGAAGATTTGTTGAGAGGTAGGAAAAAGTAAGGAAGAGCTTACTAATCTCTGGGGCAGGATCAGTAGTAGAAATGTTTCTAGTAAAGTTGTCTGAACTGGTACCACCCTAAAGGGTGGTTATAGAAGAAAATAACCTTGGAATGCTAAAGATATGTGATCTTTCATAGGTGAAGGTACCCAAAAGGAGTTGGAAATCCTAAAAGGAAGGGGTTTAAGAGATGGAAGGGAAAGATGATCAAAAGAAATTAAGATGTGTTCCATACATGTGCCAACTCCAGACGATATAAACAGTACATACTACCAACATGTACTAATAAAAAAAAACTATGGGGAAAAAATGGTTGTTGTCATTAGTGGAATGAACTGTGGTTTTGGCTTCCTTAGCTGAGCTGATCAATGATTTGTAAAGAGTACTGTGATAAAAATTTTGCTTTGATTTATAACAACCACAATAAAATAAGTACATGGGATTAAATAAACAATAAACCATCAAACCAGGAAATCATTTTCAAATTTCAGAGTCAATAAATGGAAAAGATCATCAGATAGCATTTAAAACTAAAAGAGGCAAACATAGTATCAAAATTTACAAAGTTGAGAATAAAATCAGGATGGAAAGAAGCAAAACATACAAAAAAAAAAGTTTCTTCACACTTTTCATTAAGAGGTTTAAGAAATCACTTGCAAAGATAACCTCCCTCTGTGAAGAACAGACAAAGGCTATTAACAGCTTTCCAGGAAAGTGTCAATTCCACCTGCTGACTAGAAATTTTCAATTTAAAATAATGAGATAAGAGATGGACTTCCAGCAAGGGAGCAGCGCCAACCTACTGTCGCGAGCTGGTGTGGGCCCTTGCTTTAGTGATAATGGAAATTAAACCTAAAGTGACACTGTGAATTTACAAGCTGGAAAGTTGGAAAGTAAAAGAGAAGATAGGGTAACAGTGCGAGCTTGCATCGTAGCCCATCAGGAGAGGAGGGCTGCACTGGCCCACTCAGAGGAAGGAGGCGGGTTCTACAGTACATTGAAGTGGACCAGGGTGAGTTCTCTCATTTTCTCTCCGGGCTTTTCAACTCCAGGAATCCTTTTGTCTGTGGAGTGCTTCCCTTTGCATGAAATGATTGCTCCTGTTTGCAGTGGCTGCAGCCATATGAGGCTTTTTTTCCTGCTACCCAGGTGACTGCTTGGAACTTCCAGCCCCAGGTTGAAGTGAGAAAGGGATCTTTTTGCACAGGGAAGACTCTTTCTTTGCCATGATGGATTTAGAATGCTGGGCACCAGTTGTCATTGATGCAATCTGGAGGCAGTGGTTCTACTCAGAAGGGTGCTCAGGCTGCTGGAAGGACTGAGCTCTTTTAATGGTTCATCACAAAGGTGAAGCTTGCCGTTGTCCTAATTCTCAGCTCTGGGTCCCTGCCAGAGATAATTTGCCTGGGAGAAGAAGCAGTTTGTGAAACAAAGCCCCCAACTTGTTCTCTAATGTAAGCAGAGAAGTAAAGTAGAGCGGTACAGTAGTAAAGTAAAAAGTAAAGTAAAGTAAAACTGGAGAGCTGCAAATCCTAAGGGCGTTTCTCAGGGATAATAAGTAAAAAGTTAAAGGGACATGAAAGCACATGTGCTGATTTCGTAAAGATAAGGCCTAATTCTCCTAGCTTGCAGGAGAGAACTACAGAATACTACAGTTGGGCAAGGCTCTCCTTGGTCGGAATAAATATCCAGCAGTGACCTCAGAAACAACTCTAAAAAGAACCACAATCTGATTAAATAAGTTTCCTGGGCAATTTATGCCCCAAGTTACTGCTTGCCACAATAGAGCAATCACCAGCAATGAGCTGAAATTGTAGTGTGATTAGCAGAGATGAGTGGGTCCCTGCCAATGCCATTGTCATCTTGGTTGGCTGTGGTACCTCTGCGTCAGCCGTGTCAGACTCAATACCGGAGCAGGGCAGGCAAGAAGCTGAAGGGATCTCTTTGATTTTCATAATTATTTGCTATCATTAAACCATTATATAGATGATTTAAACTAACTCTTTATAAGGTGAAGATGTCTCTGCCTTAGTATTTCTAATGTTGCAGCAGTGTTATTTCCTTACAGACATTATTCATTTTGGTATTTTATTTTAATCCAAACAAAATCACTAAATTGTCAAATGCTACTGTTTGAGTAAATCATAGTTATCAGGCACATATATTTCATAAAGTTTCTTAAAACTTCATTCATACAAAAATTAGAATTCATTTGATTGAGTAGTCATTAAATTATAAAAATAGAATTAAACTGTGGCTGAAATCTCTAACAAATTCAGACACAGGTGTTGAGCATGCCTAACGTGCACAAGATCCTGGGTTTGATCCTCAACCCAAAGAGGAAATTCAAAAGCAATTAATGTTATTATTCATAATCATATTATTATCACCCATTATCATATTAATGTGATGATAGTAATTTAATTTCAATCAGATGCATTAATAAGTGTTCATTACTATAACGAACTTTTTGAAGGCAAATCATGTTTAATTAATTGTCCTTAGGCCCTATTAAAGCATTACACAGAGAGTTGGCTTTTGATAAATGTTTAGTAGAAAAAAATACAGAGATGAAACATGAAGACATAAGGAAGAGACACAGAATGAATATTTGATTAATGTTAGGAAAGATTTTATGCCAAATGCCAGTATCAGTAGGATATTTCATATATATGATATATTCACACACATATATACATGTTTGAATATAATTTAAAATTCATCTTGTATGGTGAAGCTCTGTATCATTTCCAGTGTTTTCTTTTTCTTTTTTTACTTGTTATGGTCTTTAGTTGTTTGATCAGTCTTACATTCTTACTTCTGGTGGACTGAGCAACTTTGTTGAAGATAATAGTATGTAATAAGGCAACCATTGTTAACTCCTATTTTTTTTGTATTTTTGAGACAGGGTCTTGGTAAGCATCTCAGGCTGACCTTGAACTCACTTTGGTAGCCCAGGCTGGTCACAAACTCACAACAATCCCCCTGTTCAGCCTCCCAGGGTGCTGGGATTTTGGTGTGAGCCACCAGGCCCAGCTAATTCTTTTTCTTTTCTTTTTTTTTTATTTTTAGATAAATAAAAGCACAAAAACATATTAACACACAGACACAAATTAGCATAAAAAATAGTACAATCAAAACTAATCTACAGACAAGGTGACATGGGCTCAACAGTGGTTGTTGCTTTACCTATTGATATCTTCGAAGTGTATATATATATGAACCCAGATACAGACATGCAAAATTGGTCAGACAATTAATCCTCTCAACAACGGAAAAACACAAAAAACAAAAAACCAAAGCGAAAAACAAAATAACAAACAAACAAACAAAAAAAACCACCAATAGTTGCTGCTTTGCATATTGATATCTTCGAAGTGTGTGTTCAGGATAACACATACAGACATACAAGATTGATCAAATTTAAGTGATATCATACAATAGTAGAACCATGTTAGCCCTCCTGCATATATGTATATTCATATATACATACATACATTTTTGTCTCTTTCTTTTCCCTTTCCC